>JAQGAI010000387.1:0-21347 GCA_034696905.1 Lepidocyrtus violaceus
AATAAAGTGCGTCAAGAAAGACACCAACGCTGAGGACAAAGAGTTGAGCAGGAGGTCATTGCAGCATGAAATAAAAATACTTTCCACTTTGGGCTCACATGAAAATGTGATTCGTCTTCTGGGAGCATGCTATCGAAATTATGAGAACGGTAAGAGTTCACTAAACCAGGCTATTAAAACAAACTATGCAAAAAAAAATATTCAAAAGGTTGAATATGACTAGACTTATTTTTTAAGGAGAAATATACTTGCTCACCGAATACTGCGAGAATGGGAGTCTTAAGGACTACCTCAAGAAGACAATCCGACCTCATATCATGAATAAAATTCGCCATAGGATATTAAACAATTTAAGTGTGTCTGATGATGGGTATCATGAGACAACAGTGAACACTGCGGAAATCGACATATCAGAAAAGTTATACTTTTATTACTAATAATTGCTAATTAATATTCTGGTCATGAACAACGTGACAAGATTTTTTAGTGAGTAAACTACTACAAGCATATATGGGTAATTAATTTTTGTTTGCTTTAATTTCATTCAGAACTGCTCACGACCTTCAAGAGTTGGATCCTATCATGTTGAAACAATTTTTGCAGTGGTCTGAGGAAATTGCAAATGGAATGCAGTATATAACCCTTAAAAAGGTATAATTCATTCATTTCCGCCGCATCATCACATTAGATTACTACAGAATAGGTAGGTAGTTTGTTAAGTCATTCATTTATGCAGGTGATTAATAAACAACCAATTTTTGTTATTCTCAATCCATTTTAGGTTGTCCATGTGGATCTGGCGGCCAGAAACGTTTTGCTGACTCACAATTTAACAGCAAAAATTGGCGATTTTGGATTATCGAAAAAGATTTACGTTAAGGAATACGTTACCTCCAAGAAGGACTCATTCCCAATTTTGTGGGTTGCACCGGAGTCTCTAACTCAAAACAAATACTCCTCCAAGTCGGACGTTTGGGCTTATGGGGTGACCTTGTGGGAGATCTTCACGATTGGGAAGGATCCTTATGATGAGCTGGACTCGATGAAAGAAATCATAAGTGCGATTATTCAAGGAGAAGGTTTAATTCGGGCTGAGTTTGCCACAGATGATGTGTAAGTGGGAATCCTCCGATTTTAAAATTAATTTTAATTGAAAGTTCCTATTGGAAGAAATTGTTTGATGATTTTTAGGCATTCCAAACTTATTGAATGTTGGAAGGAGAAACCTGAAGAGCGTCCATCATTTCAAGATTTGAAAGACTATTTTTCGCTTTGAAAAATTCGCTTCAACAGCAAACGCTTGACTCAACGCAAATTTTGGGTTCTGAATTGTCAGTTTGAATTATAAACTGCTCAGTTCAAAAGGCTCAAACGACGATCTTATGACTCATTTGCTCATTTGCATGCATTTTGATTCTACCACTATGTCCACCGCTAAAAAATAATCTCTTTAGTTGATACCACAGACCTAAGTAATTTTACTGTAAGTTTTACTCTTACTATATTTATGCCATGTTAAAAATAAAGTTAATCTTATTTTCATTTTTATTTCTTCTCCACCAGCCATATCTGTTTCGTTGTTTATGTTTGTTTCATACATACAAAATAGGGATATGTTGATCCTGCAATTAGTTCTTCTTATAAGCGATATTGCACTTAATACTAATACGAAAGTCTAATATGTTTTCTTGCAAAATGATATGCTTGTTTGGACCGGATTCACAAATCCTTATATAAAGCTGTGCGTGCATGGCTGTCTTTGAGACAAATCATCGACCACACATATTGCGTAATGAATATATACAAGCTTCCAAAATGATAACAAGGTTGAAAACTGAAATTCACTGAAATTGACTAACATTCATATTTCATATCAGACAGTTGCGCACATACTAAAAATGTCCCCTAACAAATCACACTGCAAGTTACTTCAGATGAAATCGCTTGACACATGAGAAAGGAAAACAGCAAAAGAAACATCAATATTTCCAACAGTGGATAAACCGCCTGAAATGAAGCATTCCCTTGAATTTAATTCGGATCCTCTAACAGTTCTAGTGTTAATGATTATGACATTGCGTCTAATTGAAAGCAATGCGACAGCCACATTGGATCTTAATCAGGACAAATCCTGTGCTACAGTAACCATTTCCAGTGGGCTTAAGATTCAACTATTCGAAAATGGAATCCTGGATCAAAAAGTGTACGAAACAATTCGCAGCGGAAATCTGACAAATGCTATATTTGAAGTCGAGAATCATCCGGATCGATGCATTCTAGAAGTTTGTGGATACACTTGGCCAAGCCGAAAACCTAACAGTAGCGATGTTGGCACATGTTACTCGTATACTGGAGGGAAAGTGCGGCCTCCTTACGTAGACATTAATGTAAGATACGGTTTTTATTAGCAAAACATAATTAACTAGGTGCTCTATAATTTATTCGAAGATTTTATTTTATCCTAGGAAGACTTCGAACTCTCCTCCATGGGTTGTGCATGCACTGTTAGCAATCATTTTCTTTAAAATAATTTAATACTTTAATCACTTTTATCTTTTATTTTTATATTCCGTTGCTTTATGTATTGGTGAACTTATTAACATTTTAAAAACGTGTAGAAAAGCATCCAGAAAAACTGCACAAAGGAAATGTGCACAAACAGGGCTCATCATCATCGTTGGTTCTCCTATCAATGTGCAGTACTTTATCAGGAGGAAGGCTGTCATTCCTGTATCTTCGATCCAATTACTCTAGTTCATGGAACAGAATTTCAAAGTTTGAATAGCTATCAAATAAAATCGGCAATAACTCGGCCCGGATGTACTCTGAGGAAGGAAACCAAAGGCGGTTTATTTTATGATAGTGAATTCCCGCACACGTTTGAATATTCTGGCGTAATAAACGATACAGGGGTAATAATATGCTGCTTTTGGTTTAAAAAAATAGCAAACAATTTTGTAGACAACTTTAACTGAATTATAATGGGCTGATTACAGGGAGTATACCATAAAGATTCGGAGAACTTCACTTGTAACTGCGATGACTCAATAATATTTGAAATGGGAGCAGAAGACTCCACAGCACTTGACAATGACGATGGCTTACTTGATGAGGGAAATGAGGAAAGAACAGATTTTTTAACTAATGACAAGGAGGGATTTGACACCCTAACATTCACTGTGATTCAGTATATGCTCCCAATTGGAGGATTCATACTGTTGAGCATTGGAGGAGCTTTGATTGGAATAAAAGTTATGAAACGGAGAAGAAACAATGATGATAGATTGGAGTCTACAGGAATCGGAACTGATGAGTCTATTGAAATGCAAGAAGTTCCGGAAATTTTAAAAGAGCAATTTAATCTTATCTGCGAACCTCAGTATAACATAAACCGCACTGATTTCCTAATCCAAACGGAATTAGGCAGTGGTCAATTTGGAATAGTTTACAAAGGACTACTCAACACAGTTGAAGTAGATGGCTTGCAGGAAGCTGTTGCAATAAAAATATTAAAATGGACTGCAAGAAGTCAAACCAGAGTCATAGATTCCTTTCTCCGGGAAGTGAAAATCTTTCAGCTTGTTGCAATCGGCCACGAAAATATTGTACGATTTCATGGGGCTTGTTGCCATAATGGTAAGTTCAATACTCATGCCATGACACAATTAATAAATTGTTGAAATTTAGATGACTAGTATTTTAACAACAGGGGAGTTTTACATCCTTACAAAATTATGTGAAAACGGCTCTCTGGAAGATTATCTGAAAACTGTAATGCTAAAACGAATTGAAGCAATGCAAGAGACGTGTAGCTACTTTATAGTAAATTGCGATGGAACTGACGATACGATCGAAAGGTCTGCGTGCAAAAATATTAAAACAGTTTCTTCCTTGCCTTTACACATTTGCAAATGAAGTAATTTACGCTTCTTGTTTTTTTTTAGCAATTGCAATGACAAAGGCACTCATTTCTCAAATTCAAAGGAACTTCAACAGTTACTCCATTGGGCAGAGCAGATTGCGAATGGCATGGAGTACTTGCATCGAATGAAGGTAAATGTGAAAGTTGCGTAACAGGAAACGCCTGTTATTCCAAAAATAATGTTAGTTAAAATAGCTTATCAAAGTCAAATTGTAATTGCATTCCTTCTAGATTATCCACTTGGATTTAGCCGCAAGAAACGTTTTATTATCAATGGATTTAACTGCAAAGATTGCTGATCTAGGGTTATCTAGGAAATGCCTGGATGGAAAGGACTATGCCCAGTCATTACTGAAAGTTGGTTGATGAAATACAGATGTCCTTAAATATTTCTATTTTCTTTGAAAATTGAGTTTAAAGTCATGTCATGATACTTTAACTGCAAATTTTAATGTAGGGCCTGCTTCCTCCAAATTCATTTGCTCCTGAGTGTACAACAGAAATGATGGACGATACAATGAGGATGACAGTTTTTGTTGATGTTTGGGCATTTGGATGCACTGTGTGGGAAATCTTCACCCTTGGGAAAGAACTCTATCCTAACATGACATTTGTTGGAGTAGCCACATTCATTAAAAATCATCGATTAGATAAACCGGAGCTAGCGCCTTCTTTTGTGTAAGTAATCACTGTAATTACTATTCTAGCCTTACTAGTAATAGGTAATTATAAAATTAATAGATAATTTGTTTGTTCGTATTTCAGGTACGAGAAATTATTGGAATGTTGGGACGAAGTTCCGGAACAACGGCCTTCTTTCAGTGAGCTGCAAATATTTTTTAAAGACAAGCGAACGTCTTCAATCACAGGAAGAAACTAGTTGTTTTCAATAAAAAAAAATGGAGATGTAAAAAATTAAAATCACCTGTGTAAATGTTTCTCTAACACGTCTGCAATACAATGTCATAACACGTTAATATACGTCTTTGCAAATTGATTCAGTAAAAATCCTGCGAAGCTCATAGCTCACTTCAGGAGGTTTCAGAACATAATATATAAATACCAAGATATCTGCACTGTTGTTAGGTACTCTGAGAATCGAAATAATAGTCTATAGTGCAGCTATCTTGATAAATACAAAAAAATATGTTTTGCTTATCGGCCATTGATTACTGTTGCCGTTACAACTGCTTGCATCTGATTTTAGTACCATCAGATAATATAAATCTGCTTCATAATAATTCGTGCATCTACTCGATCCTTATCCATATTTCACATTGTGTCTGTAGCTCAAATTATGCCGTAATAGTTGTGAATTAAGACTCCTTCGTGTTCGCCACTACCATATTGTTAGGACTTTTCTGACCCAACAAGGCCGTACTTCTGAGTGAGTCTAATAGAAGAGAAACATCAGTGTTTACTTTCTCTTCGTCTCTCAAAAAGCATTCAAGATGGAAGCCGAATGGACGCATCCATATGGTTATTCAAGAGACCACTTGGGTTTCCACACAGTCACGATGAACGATGCGAAAAAAATATTGTAATGAATACTATTTTATTGAATTTTAACCTTCCATTTTCCCTTTCTTTACATCAGTTCATTTGATAAACACAATTCTTGTTTAATATTCAGCAACAAATCCAGCGAATTGGTTACTTGCTCCCCAGACCCGGATTTGGATCCAAGGACTAATCTGAACGGTCCGTTCGTGTCTATGCGTAAAGTGCAGAAGTTCTTGGATCTGGGTCGACGAGAAACTCTTAACGTGAGTTGAACATGTCTGCTAAATATTTATACCAAATAGACTAGTTTGACCCGAATACTTCACAAAAAACTTAAATCAAATCATTCGATTCTTTGAATCCAACAGAAACGTCGCAAGCAACTTCGAGAACTCATCGCTGCTGATCGGAAAAAATGGCAATGTGAGCTATCCAAGGAAGGACTGACTTTATACACATTCTACTCCCGTGGTTGTAACATGTTGAAGGAAGCTCCCAAACGTTGCTGAACCAATCGAATCCCCTCCCTAATTACTCCCACTGATCCTCCCTCCTTTCAAGTTACATATATGAATGAATATACAAGATTTTAACGTATTATTTTTCTATTATTACTTTAATGAAACTTTTGTATTGAGGTCGACAGCAGTTGACGGAAAAATAAAGAAACGAATTTAAAATTTGGTCGATCATTGGGCTCTTGGCTCCAACATGTTTTCATGAGATTGTATCTATAAAAGTTTTAAAAATGTGATTTGAAGCGCATGTCATTTTATCTGCTGAGAGCATATTTCATATTTCTGATTTCATAAACATGCCTACTTACATTCCATCCGAAGCAAACTGCGGCTTTTCAGGTCTCATACCCTTCTTTAGCGCTGCAACATACTCCATCAAATTGGGTGACATGTTTGAAGCATATCCCATGTTGAAAATTTCATAAAGCGTTGAGCCGAATGACCACACATCCGTTTTCTCACTGAACTTAGCTGGGAGTCCAAGACTTGAAGAACAAAGACTTTCCAGGGCAGTCCACTGCCACGATATTTTCCCCTGGAAATTCGAATAAAAATAAAGCCAGCTTTGTCACCCTATTTGCAACAATCCGAACTGAACTAATGTTTTCTCTTTGGCTACTTACTTGCAACTGTGTAGAGAAAACCACGTTTTCCGAATCTTTCAGCTCAGACGCAAGAGAAAAATTGGTCAACTTTATGCAAGAAATGTGCATGAGGATGAGGGAGTTTGCTTGGAGATTACCTAATATAATCTTTAGAACCCCGAATTACTTAATTGTACATAAAATTGACATTTTGATCGGTTTGATAGATATTGTTGAAAACCTACATTCCTAGTGTGCAAATAGTCCATCACTTGGCTAAGTTGGTAAACCCACTGAATCATGTTTATCGTAGAGAATGGCTCCAGATTATAGTTAGCTTCGACATTTTCATAGACTGTTCCTCTATCAAGGAAATTATTAATAAATAAAATATAATATTAATAATAGGCATATAAAATATTGTGCCTTATTATTATTATGCAATATTTTTTTTTTGAAAAACAATATAAAAGCCAAAAAATTACAGTATTCGTTTCTGTTTCCCCAGTGGGATCCCATCCTTTTCTTTCACTGTCATATCTTGAAAATTGAGCAAACGATTTTGAAAAGAGTCCCTCAGGAAATCATCAAGTCTTCTGGCTGGATAGCTTTCCATCACTAGCATCACGTTCACTACAGGTAAAATTCCCAACAAGGTTAAACAAAAATTGTAAGCGGTGGGTGAAGGGATGTCTGTAAAAGCAATGACATAATGTGACATAATTAGTAGCCCCATTCTATACCTCGCTTAACATCTGAACCGAGACAACTAATTCCCATTAGCTGAAGGATGTGCTGATGCTTTCCGAGGAAGCACATTAGCTTTGCTTCCTTAGTTATCGCTGTCATATTCTCTTTCGTTCTGAAACTGCTTTTCAGGATTTTGATATTAACCTCTTTGGTACTGGATGGATCCGATGTCTGCTGAAGGGTTCCCATCAGGGTTGATGTCTTTTCTTCATACTCAATGCAGGTGTCATAATCTGTCGAATAGATACAGTATTTTAGCAGAATAGCGTCTCAATTTTCCGGATGTTCACAAAATTGGCCATGGACTATTTTTGCCTTACCTATTTTAAGTCTTTCTTCAGAAATATAGTTCTTTGATGAAAAGGCAATGTCATAGAAAATGTGTTTAACGGGTTCCCCTTCCACATCATCACCATTTGAGGATTCCAGTGATTGATAGGTGAATCTCCTATTTCTATTGATTGCTGGGTCGATATCTTCCCCATCATTTTTTAATTTCTGCAATTCTTGGACGAATGCAAATATCACCACCAGCAAGTACACTTTGTAAAAATGATATCCGAGAAAAATGAAAAACTCCGAATTGAAAAGTGACAGCTCCAACTCCGACAAATGGGACCCATGATAGATGGCCGTACAGAAGCCGAATATAGTTGACAAGGTAGAGACAATTAAAAATGTTTGACATTTTTGCAGATTGTCCTTTGAATAAGGAAAATAAACTAGGTATTAGGACATGTATGACCTGGTTATAGGATGATGGAAAACAAAGCGGATTCTTACGCATGTTATCCCACGGTACAGGGCAATCGAAAGAATTAAATTGACAAAGCTGACGATTAGGTAAGTGACCAAAACTAAAATAAAAGTGAGCTAATCAATCAATTGGATCGGAAATGGTTAAGTGTTTGGGTCGTGGATAAAATAACCGTTGTTGGCATACCTTGATTAATAAATGTGGATGTTATCGGAATGTTGACATTATTGATAGCTAGTCCATTCTTTACGGAGTTTATCATCTGAAGCCCGATTACGGCAATAGCTACAACAGCATATATCTGGGAGGCAATTAGGAGATATTTTAAAAAAACTGGCAATTGGTGAAACAAGAATAAAAATATCACTTAAAAATAATAATGAGTTTTTACAAAATCTCCCACTGCCATGTAACGGGCTCCTTCGTAAAGGGAAAGTCTGCAACAAGGATTCATTTGTGTTTTGAATTCAAATCAACAAACTTGTTTTTAAAATGTCAGATCTAATACTATGTAGTATTAGTCATTTGATGTGCGTTGGGATATAAATCCGATATTCCTGAACACGTATATATTAGGCTGGTGTTGACATTGCAAAATTTTAGTTTAATATGATGAGAATGGAGGAAAAGAAAACTAACCAGCGAAAATGGAAACCAAAATTTGTGGCTTTTGAAGCCGGAAGGCATTCGTATTCCTGTCTTGTTTTACATGATATAATTCAAGCTATCAGAAAATTCCAAGTTTGGAAAACCACAACAGGATGTATCGTACAGTGTACATAAATCATATTCTGTAGGGTTCCAGCCATTCACTCAAACCTTGAATAATTTGGGTATATCAAAGGCGATATTCAAAACCATGGTGTACTTGGTTTTGTGTATTCAGGAATGTACCATGAATTGTTTTATTCTACATTGTTGCCAGCAAAAAATGTACTCAAATGCACTCACCAAGTCACCATCATAAGCCATTGAATTAGGATGACAAACCAATAGTATTATAATATGTTCGTATCAATATGCCCCATATTGTCCCTAACAAATGACTAACATTTTTCTCCGATATTTACCTACGTAGACTTTAGTTCAATTGACGACATTGTACAATTGTTTACTCACTGTTGGGAAGACTATGCCTATAAAGATGATATGATTTTCGAATGAAGTTGGCAAACGTCACCGGTTTCATGAACAATTTATACATTGTGCAACTGAAACTCAAGAGCTTTTGTTGCACCTTGAATATTCTGATTCTGAACGAAATTGATCAACGTTTTATAAAGAATGTTTACGCTTGATGATTTTTTGGCCATAGTAAAACTGGCTGAAGTCCATGCTCCAATTCGGGCATTTTTAAACGTCAATGATAAAGTCTAATTAATTTAATTAAATCTAAGTTCAACTCGATCATCGACAAACCAGATATGAGTGACAAATCAATCAATGTCAACTGATAACCTTAATGATTTGGTTATTATTACACTGGTATTTCCTACACTGTGACTCTGATCTGCCTGCAGATGACACTCTACTTATGACATGATACAACAATAATTAACTGATTGTCCAGAGATTACCTAAGACCATTTGGAAACAAATTGATCCTCTAGAAAGACTAATATATAATATTCAACCAGTTTTCAGAATTATTTCGCAGGGTTAACTGACTTGCATTGAATAAACCGAAGTTAGTATTTCTGAAAAATATGGGCTGCATCAAAACTTCCGTAATTTGCCTCCTTTCGGCATTTATTTCCTACTCCGTGGCACAGGAAGTCATAACCTCTCCTCCAATAACTAATCGTGGAGAATGTAAGTAAAAAATAATCTAGATAAGTAGATACCTAGACCATCTGCATTGCATCCATACGAAAAACCTTTCAGAACTGAAATTAATAAAATGAAACCCTGTCCGATATAGGGGGCTATTTTGAAAACTGTCCAAATGGAACTGCAGTTCGGGGCTTTCAATTGAAGACAGAACCCTACCGCGGGGTGTTACTCGACGACACTGCATTAAATGGAGTAAAATTCTTCTGTGGAAATCCTCTGGATCCCAACACCACAACAATCACCAGCTCTCAAGGTTCATGGGGTCAATGGGGAAATACTTACGCTTGTGGGCAAAATGGATACATCGTGGGCTTCCAACTCCGTGTCGAGCAGTTCGGACTTGTGGATGACGAAACAGCAACCAACAATGTTCGCTTCGTGTGCTCCAATATGGCAGAACCCAACAACTACATTGAAGGCGACGGGCTTACCTTCGGAATATGGAGGGATACGGTAAAATGCAGTGAAGGAAACGCAGTCTGCGGGATCCAAACTCAAATCCAACCAGATCGCGGAGCAGTTCGTAAGGAAGCCATATATCATGCAGCGATCAGATATCAATTAACCTCAATTAAATTCTTAGTTATATATTATTTAATTATTATACTTTATTTACAGTTGATGACACTGCCATGAACAACCTTGCCGCAGAATGCTGCCCCATTCCATCCGTCTAATCGTAAGAAATGACCATGGAAGTAAACTGCCGGAATTCACTAATTTCTTAAAAAACATTCCCAGTATGTAATTAGACTCATGTCATCTTACAAGTGAAAAATTCGATTAAATTCAATCTTTTATTTTCTACGTCTCGATCATGCTTTGATCATATACCTGAAGCTCACCCGATTCCATTCTATGTGGAAAATTACAGAATTTCTGATGTTTGATGAAAGCAGTTTTGGGGAAAGTTTTTCTTCTCTTTTGATTCCCTTCCGGAGTGCATTCCATTTCTCACAATCAGTCAGGCATTTTCACCCTGCTTATACCTACCCACTTGGTTTTTAGTATCCGTTTCCATTCCATTCTCTCCTCTATTATTTTATTTTATTTCAGGACGCATTGTTTGACACGTGGCTTTCCTATTTGTCCCATGAGAATCATGTCTCAATCATTGTGCAGCACGTTCACAATCAGTTAAGAGCTCAACATTTATTTCCCATCTTGCTTTTCTCCGTTCTCCTCCCAGTTGTTTCCTTTCCTCCTCTCGGAAAAAGTCACGGCCAAAAGAAATCAATCAAAATAGCAGATAATATGGGTAGCTCCTTATCTCAGGGCATTCTTTTCATACAAGGAAAAAATTGGTGGTAAGGATCGTTATAACATCAGATCGGATCAGATACAGGTACATACATACTCGCGTCTATTTTTTGTATAATGTTTTCCTACTTCATATAAAAACAACAAACTACCTATTCAGGGTACAAGGATATTCTCTCTGTCCTTATTGGCTAAATAGATTGCAATCATGATGAAATCCCAATATTATTGTAACGGATGGGCAATGCCCTTTGATGATATTCCTTAGCCCGCTCATGTTGATTGGCGGTGTTGGTACCGGCACAATTTGTTTTCTTGCTTGCCTTCAGAAACTTCCTGTTTTCGTATTACTTTCCTGTTTTTCTCCCTCTCTTCTTCCCTCCATCATATATGTAAACTGCTAAAAAAAATATGGAGCTCCATTCTTTTCGCAACTTATTCGCATCTTTTTTTCCTCTCTTTGAACAATCTCTTATATTCAATCAGTTCAGGAAGCATGGAAGTCTAAAAACATTTTTTTCTCTTTCAAATACTTTTTTGTCCAAAACAGAAGAAGCCCACGCTGGATATTGAACCTTAACAAGGCAGACGGAGATGAAAGTTTAGTAACTGTAAACATTTCATTTAATACACAAGGCAGTTGATTCCTTGGAAGATAGATCAGCCCATCGGTTTCACAACTTTGGAAAATTGCTCACTTTCTATCGTCTCACTCCATTCCTCATCCGTCCCCGTTGGGATAGGAGGAGGGATCGTCAGACGAAAAAAACATCATCATTGGGGAAAGGCATGGCTAGGTGGATTGGGTGGATCATTCAGCTAAACTCATGTAGCAGGCAGACCTGAAATGCATCTTATATGCGCTTATATGTATGTGAGTGGAGCCGGCTTCATGCACTTTCTCTTCCACATTGTGTATGAAAGAGTAAAGTGAGCAAAATTAATGAGATTGAGAAATAGGATAATATGACAGTTACTTTTTCTCTCCCACGGGACGTTGACGTTACAAGCCAATACATACCTTCTCCAACATGGATCTTACACACGCATGAAAAAGTTCACATACTATCAGAGATTGAATATATCACGCTATGGCTGAATTTACCACACAAGAAGTTAAAAAAAAATACAGAAACCTTTTACCAACCGGAAAATATCCCTTCCTGGCTCCCCGTCATCCTTGATATGGGATCAAGGTAAGGGAAAGAAAAGAAAATCATCATAGCATCCCTGCTGTGTTTGTTGCTGCTGAATTCAAGCCGATTCAAAAAAAGTGATCTGTTATTTAATGCATCGCGCGCTACAGCGTTATTTAAGTACAGCGCTAGATCGACGTATGCTATTTATTTATGTTGCCGACATAAACCCCTACAATGAGCAACCAGCATAACACATCTCCACAATAGCCCATGTACCAACCATCATTCATGCTGAACCCCTTTAATGTAAAATATAGTGAGTGAGTGAAACCGTAAAAACCGGTAAATTGATGTATTGCTCAGTTTAAGTAAGTAATCTATTTTTTTCGGAGGGGGAAGGAGAATGAAATATTGGATGTGTGTAGGAAGTTGGGGGTTTGCTAACCAATAAAGGGTGAAAGTCTACTGAAAGTGTAAGTCATGGCTATGACTCTTCTACAATACGTATTTATATGCGTATGAGGATGACTTTGACTTTTTTTTTTGGATAAGCTCAAGATGCATAACATTACGTATCTAATCCAAGGTCTAGGTGGTTATGACTTTTCCAAAAGCAGAAATGGAGAAAGTGTGTTTCTTGGTACTTGCAGTTTCTCTCGGCCGGGGAATGAAGCTTTAATGTCAGCAGTCACTGGTTGGTTAGTATAGGATTTCAACAACCTACAGTTCAAGAAACTGGGAACTTTATAGGTACTGGCCCAGGATAGGAGTCAAGATTAGTAACCTTTCATGGAGGGGCCCCTGTGTCATAATTTCTCTATACGTGAGTCTCTCCCCAGTCATAATATCGGAAACAATGAGACAAGGTGATATTGGTAAGCACGTAGCCAGAAAATATGGATGGATGGAATACTTTGAAAGAAGTGAGGAAAAGGGCAATCAGACAGACAAACTTGTAAGAAAAGCAGAAAACTGTTTTTAGCTACAATCATTCCAGTCTTAACTCTCAGCTATAGGTAATAGATGAAGAAGTGGAAGGCCATGTTCCGAGCCACCACTGGGAGCTTCCGCTCTTACGTCAAAATATATCGTATATCGTAAGTAACGGTAGCTTGCGTAACCGAAATTGTTTCCAAACCACACCGGTGCATTCCATTATGCAATGCGATTTCTCTAGTGGAATACCGAGCTTTCTCCAGTACCATTGAACTCCCATGGCAGAAAAAAGGGGTGGGGAAGGATGCTGAAAACTGAACGAAAGATGATAAAATATGGCTCCAAAGCACGCACATTACAAATAACTGCTGTCACGTTTTTGTCGTTCCGTGGAATCAGTTAGTAAATTGAAATGCAGAAACAGAAAACCAAAACTGCTACGTTTTTCACCTGAAGCCATCACAAATGCTTTCCTTTCTGGTTTGCAACAGAATTCATAATCTGGGAGAGAAATTATGTTACATATTATTATATTTATTTGATCTAGTTACAACACAAAACTGCGTTTGTAATAAAATAAATGTACATGCACCCTACAGTAAACGGTTGAGAGTCTGAAATACTTCTTTTTCAAGGAAGTTCGTGTTTCCAAAAGAAATTTAAATTGTCAAATATACAAAAATAGCAATTTAGTATAATGAATATGGACCTTGGAGCAACATTCAACTGTTGAAAATAACTGGTTCATGCAGTGAAGTCACTTGTCGTTAGAAATGCTTACCATGAAAGGAATCAGAGAAAGGGAATGAAAACATTAGATTTTGCAAAACAAACTTCTTAAATTCCTTTCACTCCAAAGATCATCCTTGCTTAAATTTTAGCATGAATATTAACTGGTTGTTGATACAAAATTTTTAGTACGTATTTGAGAAACTAATTTCGAATTTCTTCGCTTTATTTATCAGAACAATAGAAATAGCACTTAAAGGATTAGGAAAGTTTTTTTAAATTCCAATTCAAATCTTCCGGTTTTATTAGCAAAACTTCAGTTGGAGTGACAATAGAAGAAGGCCCAAGGCCTTTGCCCAAATTTTAAGAAAATTACTTTTTTTCCAAATGAAGAAATATATGTAGTGGAATAGCATGGGACACAATTAAAGATTTTTACATTCGAGGCGTCTTTTATGACAGAGAAGTGACTCCTCGTATTATTCTGCTGTCCCCTTTCATTGTAATGTAATGGAAGAGAGGAAGAGACGCCTTTGCGTTTCATGCACTATTAACGCTGGGAAAAGTAGCGACGACGAGTCTGTCTATTTTAAATGCATAATAAACAGGATCTCTTCAGGAAATCTAGAAAATTACGCATTTGCTTTTTGTTCCCGACATCCAGGCAGTTAAATAACGAAAGAAACATTAATAACCCTGAACTCTCGGGTTTGACGGAGCCTCTCCGTCTCTACATGGTCATATATTATATGGGCAATTCGAAAGGGAGGAGAAAACTTTCCCTTGCACTTTTTATGGTTTTGAAGGTCATGTAGTTATTCTTTAAAGGAAGGCGTTATTTGGAAGAAGATCTGCGATTTGATTTTCCTATGGGAATCCTTAACTTTCCTACATGCATGGATGGGAGCTTACACTGTCTTGGTAAATGCAGCGTTGCACACTTGCTTCATATACATGGCCATAGATAGATTAAGGAAATGTAAGAAAACATTAGATGAAGTGAATTGCAGAGTCAACAACATTCTTTCAGTTTCCCATCCCCTTTCGTTTTTCATTTAACTCGAGTGCATTTGCAAAAGGGCAGGCCACGAGGCAAGAAGATACTACTTATTTTTTGTACTGTGAATAAGGAAGGTAAAGAATAAAAAAATATTACTCCACTCGACTTGTTGTTATATCCTTGAGTTATGAAGCGGTAGTGGAGGAATGTTTGAAAGTTGTTTTAAAGTCTTGTTGGAGAAAGCTCCTGGCATGGCATGGGATATCTTCATATGTGAAGAAGGATAAGAATTGAATCCATTCTTATACAAGTAGTTCTATGGAAATGTAAGTAAAGAGGAAATAGGAAACGAAATAAAAATAAATGGGTTTGCCAAGGAGGCGGAAGTCAGCTTTTCTTTCTACTTCGGAACATTATACCCTGGGGGAGTGAAAACAAATATCTCTTTCTTCATCTCATCACATCCTTATTACAACCAATACGCACATTGATACTGATACTGATACTGGGAGCGGAGCTCCGTATCGATTCAAAGTTGGGAGTTGGGATGAAGATAAGTAGACATATCTATTTAAAACTCTCAGACCCTGCTTGGTCGAAAACTGATCTGATAGTCAGACAGTTTGGAAGCAGTGCTAGTCTTTCCCTAAACTTTTGTATTTTTTGTTTTTGGAAGGGAGACTGCAACTGGAGAAAAATAAACTTCAATAATGCACACTCCACATAAGTACCATACCGTATGAACTCAACTTACATTTCATACAATTATCAAGAAGCCGGTGATAACGAAAACGAAACTTGTAGGAGAGGAAAGGCAGCGGGCGTGTAGCGAATACCTTATGTAATTTTGCACCTTGAGTAATGCACCACTGTTGATCCAAAAGTAAATCTATAGGATGCAGGGAAATGCATGTCTTATTTTAAAAATCTCTCCCATTTCATTTCATGCTTGGTGCGTGCCTATTTAAATGTAACTGTAACTTGTTCTGAGTCGGCAGAGCAGGAGAGGCGAGGAGAGAAAGGGGAAAGGCAATGCAGTGTTGGCACCGGCAAGGGAAAAAGTTAATTTTTTCCCTTGTTAAGAAATGTCGTTAAAGCTACGTCTCTCCCTATTTCATTACGTGTGCATTCAACTCTTTCTGTCACGTAGAAGGAGAAAGAGTGAAAGTATAGCATATTAAGATATACGCAGGTAGAGTCTAGGCCTAAGCTAAAATGTAAATTGTGCGTAGCTCTCTTTCACAATCCACATCAGAGCTTTTCAACGTTTGATTATTTCAGTTTCTGGCAAAAACGAGAAAAAACTGTACATTAAAGTTTAAATACAAATGCGTGCCCTTTTGAAACTCGAGCATATTTATTCATCCCATTTGGATTCAGAGTCATTGGCAAAAGTCACACCATCATGTTCCAGCATGCTGGGTATATAGTCAGAGAGCAAAACAAAAAGGACTAAATAGGCAGCAATAACGTAATCTCTACGAAATCGAATTGCAATACAAAAGGAAAGGGGAGAAATTGTCATTCTATTAAATCTCCATTTTCTTCCTTGATAAAAGGCAATCCATTTATGCAGCACCACTACCATCAAGTCTGTAAGGAAGGACAAGTGGCCATACATAGGAAACCGAAACACGAACAAATACCAAAAAAATATTCAAGTTTACTTACTTTTTTTTTGGCTCCTCGTATTTTCAGGCATTAGCCATAGGGACCTTGGAATAGCCTTCGTATGCTCACGTTAGTCTCTATATCTTCTTGTTTTCCCATTGTTACTGGCTACGGTGGTGTGGCTCTACTTTACGACAACACTATTGTTGAATAAATGACAACTCTAGTGGATGATCTCACGATAACGATACTGGCTGCTGATGCTGATCCCTTTATCTTTAGCTTTAATAATATTTCCTTTAAGCCAACAACGGGACATTAGTTTCTTTCTATATCCGCCCCAGTCGCTTTTACTTATTTTCATTTCACATTCTATTAAGGAACAAGTATGTATTCTGATGATATCATCTGACTTAGGTGAAGCGTGTGTGTGTTCTTTACAGTACAGCTTCCTTCCTCCTCGTGACAAAAACTATTTGCTTTTTTCTTCCGGTTACCCTTAAATGGATGATTATTGCTTTCCTTCGTCTCTCCCCATTGTGAGAATGAATTGGAGGGAGAGAGGGAGGAAGGAAGGAAAAGAGGAACCATATGAGATTCATTTTTAATCGAGCAATACACATTCCCACTTTGTCGTAAAGAAAAAAATTCCCTTCACACTTCACACATGCAGTTTATTCGTTATACATATAATATACACATCTGTATAGTCAAAGGGAATTACTTTAGGTTTGTTTAGTCATGTGATATGGGAAAGAAGTCACAGCTCAGTGGTTTCCTCCATTCGTATATCAAAGTCGCCAAAAGTGAAAATGCAGTGCTGTTAGAAATGTATACGTTCCTTTTTCTCTTTTTTTGGCACTGAGCCTGACACTTATCAAGGAAGTAAAGATTGAAGTTCAATAGAAAGTACCAATAGGATGCCACCATCATAGGGCCACCACCACCGCCGACGGAGAGGCAAACCAGAAAAAAAGAGCAAAGCAAACACTAGCCTTTTTTTCTTATTACGCCCATTTTAACATAGCATTATTTTTCTCCCCCTTTGGAATCCATTTTACACAATAGGTTTTGGAGGGAGACGCACACCATAAGAATTTGGAGGAAAAGAAGAAATTAGGAAGAAAAATATGAAACGAGGAAATGATGATGGCAATGAACAATCCTGGGTCACGTTCAATTGTCGTAAATAGGGAACGATCCAAGTATTCCTATTCTTATTTCATTTTTTCTTTCCCCATTTTACTTCCCCTTTCAGAACTTGCTCCCGTGGAAGGGAAACGTGCTCCACGAGGGAGGCCAGAATAAAGGGATGTGGAGTGAAAAATACCTAAGAAGAAATAAAAGCCCTTTGTGTAATAATATTAATACCAACCAACCAACCATCCATTGCTTTCTCCTTTTTCGCACCAAGAAATCACGGGAGCAAGTATTTTCTTAAGTATCCCACATCTGCGGTTTCATAATATTGAGGAGCAGGTTTCGATATTCAGTTTGGGTTTCTTGGAAGTCAGGCGTGCTAAACTGTTTAATGCCAACTGTGAAGCAGTTGTTTCTCTTTATCTGTAAATTTCAAGGTGACTTGCTATATTACGGCCACGTGCTAGCAGTTGGCCTTTTCAGCAATTCATTGATAATGCAATACTATTATTTAGTTTTCAAAATTGATACAAAAAGGATTTTTAATTTAAAATAAATAATAAATATATGACAAATAATACGCAGCATAACATATTAGAAAATACAATTGTTATCCAATCCACAGACACGCCAAGTTTGCATAGGGTCATTTAGATTGCAATCCCCAATCCGTAACCAAGCTCCATCATGAGAACTAGGCACGCGAAGACAGCGGCCAGTGACAAGATGAATGATTTGATAGGAATCAATCGTTCCTTCCACTCTACGGAATGTCCATGACTGGAGCGCATTGATTGGATCGCAGTTTCTAATTTCCACTGTGTCCAAGTACTGTTTCCCCGCAAATGGACAGTGGTTCAAGGATCCAGCTAGGCCCATCATCATGTAACCGCTGTCGATACCTTTTACCAATCTGAACATCTCCTGCTCCAGACCGGCGATGCTTGAAAGGGTGTAATATAGCAAAATGCAATTAGGAATGACGACAGCCACCAGCCACACTACCATTGTCATTAAGAGTCGGAACTTTTCTTACTTTTTTACATCATGACATTCCCAGAGTACCAGCCTATCTCCATGTCGGCCCACAACCGGGTCCCGATTCTCCAGAATTAGACATTTCCCCGATGGGATATGACGAATAACCTTGATTTGGGCTAGAGTTGATTTCAGCAGCTTATTTCCCAACGCTTGAACTGAATGAACATTGTTATTTTTGACTTCTGCACTTAGCACAAGTTTCAATTTCAGTAGGCAAATGCTTAGCAAAAGTACAACCCTCGATATTCTAGTCATTTTGGGAGGAACGAAAAAATTAAAATTAATTTTACACGGAATGTTTATTGCCTAGAACATTAAGATGAAGTACTTCCTAATTAATTATTGCTGCTAGGTTTAATTGAGAGAAAGGATAAGGCGGAACTAGTTACTTACTAACAAGTAAAGGGCCACATCGACATGAATAGAAACTGCATATCACTAATCTAATCACAAACCATATTTCTGTGAATGGGCTGATTAACCTGGATTTTATACATGCCTTGCTCATTAGCTGCTTCTGCTAAATAACGGCATTCCATCGAGTGTTCAGGTTCAGAAAGAATTACAAGCTAAGCAAAAGCCCTCATCAACATCTCCCTTGACAGAATTGACAGACTTAGCAAAAAAAAGGTTCCCCGGTTTTATTTAGGTAGCGGAATGGGCTATTTTTTCCTAGTATAAATTAACAATACTTTCATCGTTATTGTAGCATTTTCCCTTTCATCGTTTTTGTATGGCTTTACACATTTGAATTTGAAGGCAGTCGAGTTCTATGTAACGTATTTTTTTGAAACATGATTTCAAAGAAAAAGTTATCATGTCCATAATAATATCAATCTTGGTAAGTACTGAAATACTTAAGCAGCAGAGTTGAGATGTTGGAAACCGTAATAATGAGTTCAGCATGTTTGAAGGCCAGTGGCCACGGCCAGCCAAGTCACAGATAAGAAATGAGTTTCTACGCTTTGTTGTAATTAACTCAACGATTAACGAGTTGATGGAAATGTACATATCTGCTACAAGGAATAACTATACAAGTTCATGTGCCAGCAAATCTAAATGCTCTCATAAATAATGCTTGGTATGCGGTCAGGTAATATCCTTAACGTAAATCCGGTTTCCCAAACAGCAAAATTCCAGATACGGAGCTTACATTTTTACTAGAGCAAGCAGGAAGGTATTCTTAAGTTGCATAATTATTCTGTGCCCCTCTTCATGGACCCCCTTTCTGCTTTCTCTGCAGAATTTTCTCTTGCTACCCCCTTCCAATCTACAAAAAACATACCTACCTACATATCTAGGTATTTACACACTTATTACATTGCTATAGCTTACTTATATCCGATTTCTTAGGTTCTCCCTGGACGTCTGATTCTTGGCCTGGCCTTTCTTTGATTTGATCAGCATTCAATAATGTGTAAATTAATTCTGCTGACTAAATGCAGACCCTGACCAACCTGGTACAAAAAAAGAAGGGCGAATGGAGTATTTGAGGACTGAAACTGACAGCTTATTATTAACTATACCTACCTACATGCGGCAAGTTCAAAATAATGAACTACCTACTTAGGTACCTACATTTCATTACATTAAATCAATGCACCCCTTAGGGAACCTTAATTTTCCCAAGAACAAATAGACTGCTTTTTTGTACGTACATTATTACTTGAGAACAAAGTCAACATTCAGTCAAAGAGTAAAAAATGTGTCGATTCCATTGCACTGCCAGCTCATAAAGATATTCAAGATTCATATCACAACGTCATCATTTACTGTAATGCTTTTGTGTGCACGAAAACGTTATTTAGAATTTGGGCCCCACATAGTAATTAACTAGAAAGGTCTAGTTTGATAAAAACAGCGGAGTATCTTTATTTAAATCCAGTATATAGGTACCTATATGACTATTTTTGTACTGGACTGGGATTTTTTTTTCTTTATAAATATTTACGATTGAGTGGCTTATACATTGTAATCTTGTATGAATAAATCATCAGCACGATATCATTCATGACAATGGTTTAGGGAACCACACAAACAAATGGCACATGAACAGTTTTCCTACACACAACCCCAATTTTCACGAAATAAATCAAGCGCCGGGTCAAATTTATGATACCTAATTGACTATCGTGTTCCGGAAATTGTAGTATTTTATAGAAAATAGTGAGCTACGGGTGGGTAAGCATATAAAGGCGTTCCGTATGTACCTTCGTCACCCTAGCTCATGGAGTGAACAGAGTCTGGGTTTTTAGGTATATAAGCATATAGGACCTGACGCAATCTCACCTCACCATATAAACACATGAATTTCTCGAAGCCCCAAAATAGCCAAGCTATAATCACACTACTTTTATAAATAATGGAAATGGAAATTATGCGTGATTTTTTAGAAACTCATTTTGATAAGAAGAGTTCAGGTAAAAAAATAAATATGTTCACTGTGTCCAAAAATTACCACGAAAAATTAAAGTAGAAATGGATTGCCTAAAAAATTAGTTATTATTATAATATATAAAGCACATAGCCCCATTGCTCTTTGTCCTGTTCGGAGCCAGGGTTGGAGCGGGATCTTGGAATCTTACATCTTGGAATCCAGTAAATTAATGCTTTTAGGCAAATAC
>JAQGAI010000388.1:0-21345 GCA_034696905.1 Lepidocyrtus violaceus
CCCACAGCCAAACTGTCATAAAGGTACATGACAGTTGGGGCACGTTGATACATCCACATTAGTTTAGAAACGAGGACATGTATAATTGGTTAATTGATGATGCATTTAACATTCAAAGATTAAACAGCACACACTACCGTGCAGGATTAATATCAACGTGATTGAATTGGAATTAGAAGGAAATTAAGTTACGCTCATATTAACAGTCATCAATTTCTTATACAATCGCATCGCGCGTGTTGACCCTTTCTCTATCTGCCCCAATAATCTCATTTTGCCCTCAACTTACATTTGCAAAAAAAAATAAGTGCTCAGTCTATCTTTGTATTCTTTGTTATTATCTCCAAATAATTTTTTTACTATACACGATTGAGACACACTAAAATTTAAAAAAAGTCATTTCCGATAGCATGTTAGCAGATAAGAGATGTAGCCTTAATTGTTATACAAATAACTGAAACTGGAATTAATAGGACTAACTTACCTCTTCTGGACTTTTAGCTGCGTCCACCTTCCGGACCAGATTGAGCCCGTTAAAGTGATTGATAATCGGCATCGTATCATTGTTATAGGTAACCACTCGCTTTTTCAAGCTTTCCGGATTATCATCCGATCTTCCACTCCCCGCTTGACCCCGTTGTAAACACCTATTCACGCAAACGTCTTCCGGTGCTTCAAGGAACAATACAAAATGAACTCTAACCTTCTCTCCCATCTGTTTATTCCAACCCTCCAGGTTATTCTGATTTCGTGGGAAGCCGTCTATTAGGAAGTTGTTGCTGTCACTTTTCGTCATTGCCTAGAGAATTCCAAACCGAATTAAATTTTAAACACGACCTCCCTCCCATTTATGGAGATCGTAATAAATAAAAACAAAGAAAACATCATCTGCAGCTCACATTTTCTATAAGTGAACATGTGATCTCAACAGGAACTATTGTTCCGTCCCGAATGTGTTTCTCAATCAACTCCCCAAATTCCGAGCCCGGCTTGCTCCTTTCTTCTCGTAGTAGATCCCCAGCTGATAAATGTATAAAACCGAACGTCTAAAACAACAGCAACAAATGTAAACAAACAACTTGTTTATTAAAGAAGTTAGCCGACAACCAATCTATTAATGCACAATCAAATCAACATCAACAACAGTGAATGGTGAACTTACCTTCACAATATTCGCACACTGCGTACCTTTACCGGCACCCGGTCCGCCCAATACAAAAACCACGTTTGGTTTACAATCGCCCATGATTCTTGCGACGCCGGTGAAAATTCTTCTAAAAATGTTGACTCTGTTTGGGTGTCCTCCTAGCTAATGGATAGTGTCTCTCTCCCAATCGTATTTAAAGCGGATGCAAGTTGAGAGTAATACCTGAAAGTTAAACAATTCATTAGTTATGTTAGCTACTCCGGTTCTCAACCACAACAACAAGAATCCATAGTTCAATTTCAACAAAAGCTCCCTTCTCACATTCATCATCCATCTAAACAATTAAAAATATTGAATATCGTTAAAACCAATTATTAACTCACCTTGAGCGAAATATTTATGATTGAGAATGCTATTGGAGAACGGGTGAAAGTAAATTAACTGCAGTTCGTTGTAAATAAATCTATTCCCCTTAATATATCCAATATCTTGCCACGTCACGTTAAAACCAATCCAATCTTTCAGCTTAAGACAGATCAGATCGTCTTTATCTCATGTCTTTGGTTTAAACAAAATCCGTCCATATTACTATCTCTATAATTATCGTTAAAATTATCTTCTCGTCTCGTTGTTATTGGGTTGTTGGCTGTTACGCAGAGCAGCAGACAGACTCGATCAGGAAACATCAGGTACATTTACAGTTGAAATGAAATGAGTAGTGTATCATCCAACAACATCTAACATATCATCATCATATTCATAGGAAAAAGAACCGAAATGTAAGCCAAAAGCAAGCCAAACTAGTGCACATCAATTCTGTTGATCCAATACAATCCAGCCGAGCCGTACAAAAACAAAAACTCATTCATAGTACAGACCACAATGGAATTTACATTCTACTGCCTTTTGTAACAAGAGAAACAAGCTTTGAAACTGATTTATATGAATTACTACAGTATAGGAATATTTACTTTTGTAGCACAGAAAGTTGAGCCATGCACGATTTCTCAATTTCTCATCTCCTCAGTATTTTCTCTACACAATATTTACATTAGAGTTTTTGGCTGTTGTGCTTTCACAGATTTCTTGGCAAGTAAAAGCTGCTGATGCTCTTCTGATAAGAAGTACGCCAGTACCCACCACCACCGCACCACCCTGCTTTGTCTAAAGTACATTTTGTGCTGGCTGGGAATAAAATGAATGGAAATTTGGTGTAGTTTGGGATAATATGTATAGGACTATGTATATGTCTATTATATGAGGACGAGTAGGGCACGGAGATTCATGTTTTTAAATATCGGTTAGTGCGAAATACTAATTACAATAGTTTTGTAAATGGATGAAATATGCGCTGATTGCTTTAGCGAAAGTCCGCAAAAAATTGTGCATACAAATCTACTAAAAAAAATTGCAGACGACTGGTATATTATAATAACCAGGTTATCATTTTATTTCTTATGCTTTTAGGCCATACCCATTTTTATTTGGGTGCGCATGAAAGGAAGTATGGAAGTCTGAGCTTTGATGATGAAATATGGGATGGGATATAGCATGGATATTTTATCGTGCTCTGAGTCTGGCTGAGTCTTTTGTGGAACGCGTAATAAGTAAGTTCAAATCAAACTCGTGCTGACTTTTTTGCACTCACATTGCATTCAGCATTGTTGAAGGAAAACAAAAGTTCAGGTGAGCCAGAACTTGTGGTAATCAATAAGATAAACACAGGAGCAAGGTAGTTGTTATTTGAACTTTATTTGTACCTTTCACTTATCGTAGGTAATTCGTAATTGTATATAGGTTACCAAGTAGTTAGCAAAATGATTTTCTTTTAAAGTTAATAGCAATTAGCACATTCAACAACCGAGCCAATTTTTGCAGAGGGTAAGAGCACGAAAAGGACTTTAAAATGTTTGCAATCTTTTTGTTTAAATTATAAAAGGTGCCTGGTGTAGGTCCACATGTTTTGCAATTCGAAAGCATGTGCAATTTTGAAGAGGATTATTCTCTACCTGAATTTTTACTGGTGTTTGGCATGCCAATTCCCAATATAATTGTGCTAATTTAATCGTAATTCGAAAATCACCAAGTTATGAAGTAAATCAGGAAGAAAATAGATAGGAAGCCAGATAATGTATGTAAAATTTAGTCTAATTGAGCGCTGGGAGTGTATTAAACCGTTGTAATGTCATCCTGTTTTTAAATTCTAACAATATTTTTTAATGTTTTTGTTTATTATAGAATGGATGAAGGGCGGGTAAGAGAAGCTCAACAATGGCCAGTGAGTTCCTTTTAGAGACTTGCCAGCGCAAGTTCCTCATAAGGACAAAGTTGGCAGAGATATTATGTCAGAAGACGAAAGCTAAACTTAGCAATTAGCTGTTCCATTCATTTGCGAAGAGGTTTTTGCAAGTCAAAAGCCTTCTGAATGGCATCAACCGGATGGCCTTTTAATTACCGCTCTTGTTCATTGGATATGTTTTCGTTCAGTTTAAACCCTGAGGTAACTACTTACAAATTGGATTTGAAATGTTCATAAACTTAATACAAATGCTATCATTTATGTTTTTTTTAATCTATTTGCCAGATTGTTTCATTTTTATGGAGATCTAGTCAACCAACACCAACTGAGTTTGAGTCAACCGCTAGATATGTTCATCCGACGCAACTCTTTCATATTATTTTATCGCCGGAAGAAGAGGAGGCATCTGTGCTGTCAACAGTGCATCGAGCTGGTACATATAACCCAATTACTAATAACGTTCATAATTAGGATCAATGTTGATTAAACGCCGATTAAAATAGCTCTAGCGACGGTTCAAGTCGCTTGCTTATAAATCGTGAACTAAATTAAGTAATCTTTTAATAACGTTGCAGTAGTCACAACCGGAATTCTAGTCGTCGTCGGTCTGAGCTCATTTTGCGCCTATAAACTTCTACAATGTGTTCGTCAAGATCTTTGCAGATCATTAGTTCAGAAAATCCGCCATTTTCTAGTCAAACCTTTCACTGTGAGCTGGAGGAAGCCTGAGGAGAAAGTCGATGCTTTTGATAGATTAGGATTGGGGACTGTTGGAAATAATAATTTTAATAGTAGGTCGCAGTGCAAGCGTCCTGCAGATCTTCAGATCGTGTCTAGCGGCTCGCCGATAGGGAATCGCTTGCGACAGAGCAGCCGGGAAACAAGCCTTGAGCGCCGATTGTTAACAAAGGCAAAAACTCCTTTAGTAGATTGTGATGTTGCATCCGGCGAGGAAGACATCAGTGAGATTCAGGTGAGTTGGATCGGTTTCGGATGTTTCAGGATTTGGATTTAGAAGTGCGGTGTGCGTACCCGTGAGATGGGGAATCTGAGACTAATTATTTTTTGTTTTAGGGGCAATATTTTGGTCCAACTATGAAATCTTCAACTTTTTGTACTGATCTGCTGGGATCCAGTCCGGAAGATACGCCCACGCATGACTCCGGACCTCGCCAGCGGCAAAGACGCGATGGCAACACATTCTGCTGAAGAAAGTACCTACCTCGAATGATCTGCAAACCTTTTAAGAATCTACTTGATTATATTTTGATGAAAAATATATATAAAGTCGTTAAAGTTTTAATAAAGCTAAACGTATGTTTGAAAGAATTTAAATCATTTCCTGAGTATGTTAATTATTCCCTATTTTTCTTTAAATGTTGTTTCAGCATTAGAATAAGAACGAAGCTAGTAGGGTTACAAAAAAATCATAAATAATTCACAATTTCCCCTTCATTTCTTACATGAACTCTACCCCCCAAAATGGTAAATACCATAATTTTCATTTTCAGTTTATGTGGCATATCAAGGCTTTAAAATACCTTATCGTACTGAATTCTAATTCAATCAAATAAAAAAATCAATGCTCACTAGTCGTAGTACTAGCAATTCTTCACGCCCTTAAACAGGTTACTCTTTTTTTTTTTTAATTTGAAGTATCATATTACCCCAAAAACGATAAGTGGACAGGCCCTAACTAAAAATTGAGGCCCTAATCGTTGTTAACTAAATATGATAAAAAATAGTCTTAACCGACTATATCGTCTTTCAATGTTATCATGATGGACTCACCATAGGATCGCATAGTGTTTTCACCCACGTAACATTAATTAAAAGTGATGCCAATAAGAGACTTTGGTTTTCAAGCTATGTACATATTTTTTATTCACACATTTAATACGTTTTGGTCAAAGATCAAAGCAGAATTATTATTATTATATTATTATTATGTCACTTTATTCAGCCTATTTACAAATTTCATCAAAATCAAAAACGTTTCACCAACGTTCCATCAAGCATCAACATTATACGCCACTTTATTGGAATTTTATCAACCTATATACATTTTCACATCAAATCTTTTCTCATCATCATACACCAAAGCATCAAGTCATATCCTTTAACTTACATTTACAATACACCAACATACATAATAAGTACTCCTAAACTTTAACCTAGAAAATGCATAAACAGTTGCTGTGCAGTGGGTATATTTCTCATCAAATTGTAATTTAATTTTAATGTTCGCATGGCACCGTAAAAAATTTTTTTTAGAGTATCTATATGGAAATTTTATACGAATTCCTCCTCCTGCCTCCTTTCGAATAATTTATAATTATATAATATGTCTATAATATATATTTATATATATAGTTTAATATATTTATGTAATATAATGTAGTAGCAATCCTAGCAGAGTAATAGGTTACGTAATATTGTGGTAGGTTGGTATTTTTTTTCTCAAACACATGAACAAATACAGAATAATAAGAATAGTCTAATGAAACCATCATATTAAATCGATATTGTAAGTAAGATTATAGAGCAGTCTGTCCCAAAACATTGATATTTAATATGTAATACATCTAAGTGCATAATTATATGATTATATAATTACCGTATTATCTATTTATATAGTTTATATGTATTGGCAATTTAGGTTTTTGAAGTTGTTTTTTCCCCTGCAGTAGTTAGCACTGCATCATATTTTGTTTCGTCTAAAAAGTATTATCCACTTCTCTATTACGCATCATAATATTGTTGTTATTGTTACGTGGATAAATATCATACAATTGCTGTTTTTTTAGGATGTATTACAGAGACACTTATACATAGATGTGGAATTATATTGAATACATTATTATTTACTTTATTTTGGAAGTGGAAGATACTTATGTAGACTTCCTCAGTTTAAAAAAAACACACCATTTTTCCTTATCGTTCGTTGATGAAAACAAAGCCTCTTTCTCTTAAATTACAAGATTGAACTAATTTTCAGATTTATACCGTTGACGGTTTTTAGCCTACAGTAGTAGTAGTAGTATAATTGTATTTTTTTTATTACAAATGTATTTGCTCACTAAAGAATTGTATTTTTCGCAGCCATCAGCCCTGAAGGAGATTTTGACAGTGTAATATGTATATTTAACAGTAGTGACATGCATGTAATATGTTCTAGCTATTTAATTGTATGTTATCTAATTTTTAAGATATCTATTGACCTTTTCCTTACTAGTTCTTGTTATACCAATTAAAATCTTTATAAAACGAAAAAAAGTTGAAAAGTAGCGTGTGTAGAGTCGCAATCCATTTTCTCATTTCTTAAAGCTATAGGATTTCAAAAAAATCAACAAACTCTGGTGTATGAGATGTCCAGCCGCTCTATACCAGGTTGTACTCTTTCAGATTCAGCTGCAAAATTGTGTCTTTCACCGCTGCGAAGACAAATCGGATATTCTCCGTATCTGGAAAAAGAAAGACGGCGTCAGTTAGCTTTACTTTAAATTTTGTCCGTTTTAATCGAACCAATTTATGAAAATCCTGTTTAATTAAAAGTCCCTTTCACTCTTGTCACTTACCTGTGGCACAAGTGAAGTGAGAATATATTATTTTTTCGCTGTCAGGGTTCAGTTCGACAAACATTTTTAAGATAAACTCTCTTGCATGGATTGCATCCCTTTGTGGGCCTGGAAAAAAAATCACACATCAAAATAATTATTAACAAATTCATTAGTGCATCAGTTTCTGATTCTGATAATTGCGTAATACAAGTAGGCTAGTAAAATAATAATTTAAGTGTAAAATCTCATGTTGCCCCATATCAAATCTAGTACAAGTAAGTATCTATACACTCCATCCCTAAAATGACGAGTAATGACAGAAAGGTCAAATCTTATTACGCAAGAAATTGGATGTGCGACGATAGGAGCAAAAAGGGATTTGACAAAAATTAGTAGCACATCCAATTAAACAAAATATATGTAGGCGACCGGCAAACCAGTTAAAATAAATTGGAACTAAAGGAGATTACAACACCTAAATTATAAAGTCTTTTCTGATTATTAGTCAACCCTGCAGCAGCTAAACACCGGATATGAAATAAGACTTCCTGTAAATAACGCAAGAATAATCCTCTTAGAAATGGCCTCCGACAACCTACAGGAGTTGGATGTTTATAAAATAAAAAACTACTGTGCACATTGATTAAGGAAAGTGATCTCTGTTTAACTTGTCCGCCTATCAAGTTATCTTCTCCTATATTTAACATAAATTGTTTACTCTAATTAAACCGAAGAAGACTGCTACCAAAATGTTTACGCAATTACCCATGATCAGTTCGTAGCTCATTAATGGTACTACTCAAGAGTCACTCAATCGACTTGAGCAAAAATCTGGAAACAAATTAGCATTGTTTTTTTTTAAATTCTTACCGTCATACTCTGGAAAATAGTCAACCAAATGAGAATACATTATTTTCTCTTCAAGTAGGTCTTTCTTATTCAAAAACAAGATGACAGATGAATGTTGGAACCAAGGGTATGTTATAATGGTTCGGAATAAGGCCTTCGACTCTTCCATACGATTCTGTTGGGTTAAATATAGCTCAAGTTATTATCCTGTTGTTTGTTTTAAATCAATAGTCATTGTGCAAGACACCAAATCTCTAGATGTCATTAGAGGACTCTAATTTTAACTGAAGGATTTACTTACCTCATTATCCGATTCAAATAGAATTTGATCATATTCACTTAAAGCAACGAGGAAGATTATGGAAGTTACATTTTCGAAGCAGTGTATCCATTTTCGTCGTTCGGATCTTTGTCCACCTACATCTACCATTCTGCAATAGAGAAACAATGTAAAACCAGTTTAAAACCATATTCGCATTGTGAACTCAGTTTAAATCAGAGGCCCAATTTACTGACATGCAAACAAGCTAACAACCACTTCGGGGCGAAATGAACACGAATGATAATTGACAATTCAAACCCGATATCACCTACACAGGTGAATCAGAAACCTGAAAAACCATTTTAAGTATGCTTTACAGTTGGAAGCCTCATTGGACTTGGAAATAAATGGAGTCAAGTGGTTCTTTGTACTTTCCAAGTGCATCGTACAATGACAAGGTATAGTTTGGAATCCATGACAAAAGTGTTACCGAAAATAAGCATGCCCCTTCCTACATCCATTATACTTGAGCTTGGTCAAGGAATCATCATTATTTTATCGTTTGTATTCTGTCAATTTACCGAAATATGATCGAATCGAGATCAAAGGGATATTCAATTATTCCGGTTGTGGGAACACGAGCTCGAAGAATGTCTTGCTCCGTTGGTAAAAAATCAGGAGCTCCGATCCTGTCCAGGTCACTCAGGTAGCTGAAATAATAAACATAGAAAGTTGTTTTAGTTACGGTATAATTTATGGATAAGTTCAAATTCCGCATTAATAACAAGAATCGACATTACTGCAATTTTACTAAAACAATGATCACGATGATTAAGATGTTCTCATCGACAATTTTTATAATACCATTTATCTCGCAATTTCCCTACAAAATTTAAAATTAAATGAGCCTTCCTAACTGATTTTGTCGAATGCTATCAACAAATGCGATTATTATGGTGATGTTGCTTTTTAAAGTTTTAGTTTGGATGACTTTCTGACTTTTCATTAAGACAATTTATTATGCAGAACTATGTGACTGTGTCATACTGAGAAAAAAAGATGAAAACGTCGATCAGCAGCAGACTGAAATCCGAAATGCTGTTGCTTTGAGGTTAATGAGTCAAAACGTAATAAGAAATCAAGCATTCCTTAGAAGTTCTTATCACAATGAACTAGGTACAAATAAAGCAAAATGATAAGTTAACCGGTACATAGATAGCTGAACTTGTATATACCTAAAAAATTAAACTGTGTAGGTTTCAGTTATAAGCCGTTTCATTGGGGGATTAAATTTAGAATTATCATATCATCATAGTAAGCTAATTTTATACTGGCTTTAGTAAGTTTGCGTTAATTACATAACTAACATCTTAAGTTCCATATATTGTCGTTATAGAAGGATAAAGAAGACACTCCGTTGTCGTTATAGATGCCAAATAAGAAGCTATTTTTAGGTGGAGCAGTTTATTTTATCAATGTAATGGTTACAAACATCTTTACGGAATGATTTGTTACAATCACAGATCAAGAAAAGTCAGAATCCAACTATCAAAGGCAATACGAAAGACTTAATCATGCCAAACTTACAGATCTCATTTGGAAGTAAATAAATACTTCATTTAATTAAAGTGAAGCTAATAGAATTCGAAGGAAAAACGTGATTCTAAACGGGTGCCAGCCGGCGTAACCATTTTGTGGGACGGTAAGAACTAAGAATAAAATACCGTTTCGAGCTTAACAATAAAACACAATTGTAAGAGGATAAGGTGAATAAAATATTATTATCTTTTTGGCTTTTTTTGTTTTTGAAATTATGAGTTTTGACAGGACCCTCCCTCCTCCATATTATTAAACATGATATGATGATGATGAAATGTTGTGTGAACTGTACTTTGTATAGAATTGAACGAAAATGGTAATCAAACGGGCAGTTTAACTGCCTATCGATTACAAGGCTAAACTTTTTGGAGGGAAGATATTTCATTGTGGAGCAAAACTTATTTCCGCCTGTCATTCCCCCTCTCGGCAAATGGCGGTCATAAAGCCAGCAAAAATTTTGTCATTCATTTTACATATAATCTGGAAACAATCAATTTGATAGTGAGGCCAAAAACTCACTCCTAAAAATCTGTTGAAAGGGAAAAGACAGTAACAGACCCCGCTGGGGCTCCTTTCCAGAGAGTTATAAACATCCAACGGAACTAACGCCTTTTAGGATTGATCGATAATAAAACCTGAACGATGCTGTTTTGAAATTAGTTTAACATCGTAAAATGGATCTAGCAACTGCTTTTTGTTCTCCCATAGATGTCAAATGGATGAATGTATGTATACTGGGGACGGGATGGATCTCGACTCGCGATAATAAAAGAATTAAACAATACAAAATAGCATCTCATCCATGTGGTTTTATTCGTTTTATAGAGATTTCCCAACGATCCTCTCAGATAATTTCCTAGCCATTTTCAATATTTTTTTATGCATTTTCGCATTGCCAAACGATCGTGCAAGCATATTTGAGCGTGCTGTCAACAAATAAAGAAGAAGAAGAAAAAAAATTCCTGATCAATTTGAGTCCAGTGATAAAAAAAAGGTATTCGCTTATCTTTCGACAGTAACCCCAGCAAATTTCTATTGTATTGGGTTATGTGCTCTAGGCCACTCCACAAAAGTATTTTGGTTTGGTTTCCATCACCGTCACCGTTGTTGTGTTTTTATATGGAGGAAAGTCTATTAACATTTACATCGTTCATCATAAATTCCCTACCCTTAATTCTCGCTTATTATTGTTCTCCTGTCGTTACCGATTGCGGAGGTATGCCGCCTTTTGGGGGAAAGCAACAGATTTACTTGCATACTACTACACATTAGAATATGGGGAGAGGAGAATGAAACTTTTCCAAATGTGGACTTCATCGGAGTTTAATAACTTTTCCGTGCATTTTATAGTTTCCGATCATTTCGATTTCCGACAGTTAGGGAATTGACTACAACCGTCAACCATTTCCGCAATACTTGTCATGTCCTTCAAACATCAATGCTGCTGAACAGCCCAGTGACAAACTGGCCACATGATATGTACTTTACTTAAGTCAGCAGCCCGAACACCACCATCATTCCCAAATTCCGCTGTTTGAATGATAGCGACCCGATACCTGACTAACTTAAATTTTACGAGTATGTCATTGAGCCTTGATCCAATCGAATGGGCTTTATTCGACAGCTAAATAGCTTCCCGGATATTGGCTATTATGATGACAAGTCTACAAAAACCTACAGTGACGATGGTTCGGACGGGGTCCGAAATAAATAAAATGAGCAAGTTTAGACGAACAATATCAACTAATAAAAAAAGGTGTGTGTGCCCACACATTGGACAAACAGGACGGTTTTCGTTTTCAATTATGTAGGTCATATAAATATAATAAAAGTAGCGTAAAAGATAATTTATAATTGTTTTAGTCACATGAACAGTACTGTATATGCAGTAGTAAAGTTATTATCACATTAGTGAAATACCCATGTCGAACTAAGCTAATTACGCCCGTGAGCGAAATTAAAGTGAAGATAGGTCGTTATATCGCTAAAGAATGATATTCCTTTGATACTAAAGACTAAACCCGTTTTTATAATTTCTCTGCTTTTCCGATAATCCGCTTAAAGTGCATTTTACACGGTAACAAAACACTATTCTGGATGTACTATACTTATTTTACGATGACATTCCCTACAAGGTAGATTATTATTGTAGCATGTAGACATTTACGGAAACGGAAGTGATTACGATAGGTCGATGCAATGCTTAGATGACTTCCTCTCTCAAGTTCAGATAAATTAACTAATTAATAACATAGAGAAAGAAAATCTCTCAGCTGTGACTAGAGTGTACGTGGATGAAACATGCGGCGTGCTGTTGAAAACGTTTGAAATACTTACTATCTGGCGGAGTCGGTTAGCTGGTATTCCCTCCTTCTATCGTAACATTCTTGAATACCAGCGTCGGCCCATAAGGCTTTGATGGCTTCAACATAATGTGGCTCAAAGGTGGTTACAGTCTCATAATCAACTGCTTTCACCTGCTCCGCCTTCTCCTGCAAGTTAGCAATCGAATTCTAAAGATTTAATTAGGCATCTGTAAAATCAAATGGGCATAGTTTGTAGTTTCTCGGGATTGACAATACACTTACAATATTTGAAGAATCTGTATATTGGATCTTTAACATCTCCATCGCTCGTATCATGGCTTGCATCGCCATGAAAATATTTTGATAGACCAGCTTAATGAACCCGCGCTTATCTTCATCGGAATAACCGGCACCATGAATGATTCGCATTTGTTTGATAAACGTTGACTTCCCCGATTCCCCGGTACCTGGCGAAAGTTAGAAAATAAGAATGGCGTAAGATTTAAAAGAAAACATAGGATTACATCAATTAACAAACGTACATTAGCATCTCATGTATAAAAACGTAAGCGGATGGGATGTTACCTCATTACTACTTTCAAATATGGTAACAATTAACTAAGTTTTGGACGTTATATAGTTAAACTAACAGAATGGTTAGTGCCAGATAGACCATTAAGATGATCACGGTGGGGTTTTACGAAACATAATATTGTGTACAGACCTAATGCACAATCAAACAAAATTTGAGACGACATTATCAACAACGTTAATTTTTGACACTGTCCAGCAGTTTTATGACGTTTATTAGGAAAGTAAAATACATCATGTCATAACAAACTCGTGGGGAAATATTTGTAGATAGCTAAGTTTGCAAAAAAAAATATGAAGCCGCTTCTTAGAAACCATCCGTTAAAAATACAACATTTTAACTGCGAATTTGGCTATTTTATGAACAATTCATTCTCCCATTTTGTGTCGACATGTATCAAGCTGAAAGACTAACAAAAACCTACATGACTGATTGCTTACAAATATTTTAGCTGAATATATTTTAATAATGATAGTGTATCACTCAATAAGCTACGTTTTCCAAAAAATTCTCAAATCTGGGGTTTCAGTTTTCAGCTAATCAAATTTATCTGACAAAATAGGTCTATTACTAAATTTACGACACGAGTACAATCCATACGTGTTGAGTTATCTTTAATTTTCAAGCTTTAGCTCTGCCAGATTTCAACAAATTATTTTTTTTTTAAATGTGCCTACAACAAATTTCTTAAAGACTTGTAGTGAAAGTTTTTAATTAAAAATTATAGGGTGGGTATATGTTTTCTGGAGTGAAATTCATCATCATTATTTAACAGTTGCATGAGGGAACATAAGTAAGTAAACCTCCGGTGACAATATATTATATAATATTTGGCATGGAGTGAAAATCCCCCCATCCCATTATAGCGTGACCAACCCACATCGACGGAAAAAAAAGTATTTAATTAAGACTGGACTCACCTAATAGTAAAAGTTTCAGTTCTCTTCGAGCATCTCGTTTATCTCTTCTTAACTGTCTTTCGATCTCTTGGTTTATCCGTTTCTGCTCCTTGGCTTCCTCCGATAAGCAACACGCCATGATCATTCGGGCGAACAGGATGATGACTGGAGTTTAGGAGAGGTTAGAGTCGACCACTAAACTACTTTATATTGTTATCAAATTGGCTAAAGGGAAGAGTTTCCTGGAATTGCTTATTTGCCGTTCGGTTAGAAATGAAGTTGGCAGTAGATGTAACAAGGCTTGTCTGTGACATCAAGATAATCTTTGTGCGATCGTTTCACTTGGAATTGATGTGTGATTTCTTAACGTACTTTTGAAGAATAAGTAAGTTCTTAGACAACTAGACATATTCTACCTGACAACAATGAACTAAAAAAAATTCCCGTGGACACCACCCTAAATGTTTACACCCTAAAGTTTTTGTGTATATAATTTTTTTTTATCTACTGTAGCTGGTTCCTGTCCACTACCAATCGTAATGATGACAAGGTTGTGCTTGCTTCATTCATCTGTCGAATTCCTAATTGTTCAGAAGCTATCCAATAAATACTTATTTTATTCAACGGCTACAGTTGGAAATTTGTTTGTTGTAGAGGGCAAAGTTGTTGGGGGAGGATAACGATGATTAGAATGTATCGTTGGTTTGTACACTGGCGTTGACGACGGGAGAGGTTACCGAGCTTGCGGTATGTAGTAGTTAGTGCCAGTGATACTTGTTGATGAGCTGATCATGCCGCAAATAACTCTTCTTCCTGTTAAAAGTTTCTCCGACATACGCTCATTGTTGACTGCTCATCGCCTCAGTTCTCTTCCAGACAATTTTCTTTGATGATGTGATGATGATGACGGACAGAACTCAAGAAGATGATGATACTGGCAATTGCTGAGTATTTATTACTAATTCTTCTACTGTGCTTTTATCCTTGCTTTCCAAGCCGAATGATTCGGACATCCATCCAGTTTCCAGTGGACACTTGCTCTCTCTCCAATTTAACTGTAGTGCAAATTTGGTTTCGTTGAGATTGATGTACTAAAATCGTGGTGACTATTTTACAAACTGAAGCTGGCAACTATAACCCCGTTGTTGTTGTTGTAACTATGTTTCATAACTAGATGTATTATTGCGCGTTTGTGCGTTTTTTCAGAAGACGAAGACTGTAAAATTACATGAAGACACGGGGCTTTTTAAATAGCAAAAATCCTGAACCGCTAAAATTTCTCCGGTCACCGGCTAGCAAAAAATATGAACAAAAGGAATTGGAGAAAGTGGTGATGATGAAACATACATTCATTCAGTGAAGACAGAGGCCGATATAGTTTTCTCTCCGGTAGATAAAACTCCCCCGGAAAAAAGAATACTCCACAGACAATTATCTAACCCGCGGATCAGTCACTCTTGCTGATGATATCCCTCAAAGAAGAAGAGGGGTGGTGCGTTCAAACTGACTGAATAAATGTACTCTCTTTAAATCTGTGCAAGTCTTTAAGTTTGTTTGCGTACTAGTAGACAGCGGTTAACAATTTTAACTAGGTTTATTATTGATTATTACTATTATTTCCTGAATTGTTGAGTTGGGTTCACTAAAACTTTGTGCTCACTTTACTATACTGTCATGATTCCGGCCCGAAGGACTGATTGATTGATTCCTGTTGCTGCAACAATGATTGGAGACAGTTGGCGTGGTTGACGAATGTGACGGCTTGACTTACGGAAGAAGAATGTAAATCGTGTTGTCTTGTGCGTAAGTTAATGTTGCTGCTGATATAAATATATCTCCCCCGCCCTGCTTCTTAAGATGACAGTTATTACGGAGTATTTAAAAAAAAATCTCCAACGAGGATCACGTTCTCAGCGGTTGATAATGATGATAATTTGTTGTGCTTTCAAAAGGAAATGGCATGCTGCGATGATCTGTTGTTGTTGTAGAAAGTGAAAGCGGAGCTAGAAAGGACGTATTTACGTTTCCGTCAAAGTCAAATGAATGGTGATACTTCTCCACCTTCCAATTTAACTACACTGCCGCCGCAGGTGAATGGTGAAAGTAGAACAAGAAGCGGTACTCTAAAACTGATTTAGAATCCTTGCTAATTGTGTCATGGTAAATGTCTGAAAACGTTGTCTGAAAACGTGGTGGGTGATTTTTTTTTTGGTTGCAGAGAAGAAGGAAAAAAATCAACTTCAATCAAATAATTCTTTGGAGAGAGTGGTGACGAGTGGCAGAAAACTGAAATCTCTAAATTGTAAATTCTTCTGTGATGATGAAGGCGTGTTGATTTGAAAAAGAAGTTGGTTGATTGAGGACGTTGTTGTAGTTGCTATCGGTTTGAAGTCTCGTGATTGATTGAAAGGAGTTAGCCTGGCGATTCCTCTTCCCGTTGTATTTCTTTGTGCGTTGGCAGCCTTGGAACTAACGTTACGTTGTAAAACTGATGGCCGTATAGTGGATGTGTGGAACTAAGTGGAGAAAACTAACAGTGATCTTCTAAGGAAAAAGGAACTAGTTGCGTAAATGCTCTCTTCCGATCGAAAAAGGGAAAGTTCCTGGTTGGTTTTGTTGAAGAAGTGTCACTACTGAAAGTGTAAATGTTTCTGATGTCCTAACTCACACCGAACCGCTGTTTTCTAGGGTCTCATCTGTGAACGGTGAACGGTAGTGTGTGTGAGTGAGTGGTGTGCAGGCTAGGTCACCACCATGATTTAAGATGAAACAGCCTGGAAGCTTACACACTCCGGAGATTGGTCACGTTAAAGTGAAAGTAGGCTTCCTCCAGTTGCTTTCTCTCCCTAAGAACCAACTTCCCTCCACCCGATCGCTTTGTTTTCCTCCGACGGTATTACTTATCTTGTTCTTCTCTCACCCCTTTTGTCTCTCTCCCTTCAGCTGACAACCTCTGCGCCGGAATTGTTCCCCCCCACTTGTCTCCAAACTCCTATTTCAACATCTTTAGCGGTGTCATGATTTGACCCAGTCGCACAAGGATAAAAACTCCTTTTACGAAAAACAAATCCCCGTTTCCGCTCAACTTCCACAAAGCAAACTCCCTCTCCCCCCCCAAAAAAGAAACGTCGTTCCGCCTCCTGTCTGGTTGATTACAAACAAGTTGATGTGTTGTGCGGGGGACTCTTTCAATCAGACAGTTATTATTCCTTCCCTCCCAATAAAAAAAACTCTCTTCCTACGACCCGTCGGCTTCCTTGTTTTTTTTTAATAGTCAGAGCTATAAACGTGTGAACACAAGAGCGGGTCGGGTAACAACAATCAAACTTGTTAAAACTTTAATTACACCCTGATAACTCCACTATTTTGTTTTACTGTTTATCGCTTCCTTTCTTGCTCGCCAAGATTAATGTCTTCACACTTGAAAAGCAGGGTTCCTCCTTTAGCTTATTAATAGTCATGCAATAACCATGTCCATTTAGTTACTATATCTTCAGTTTTCACAACATTGTCCTCCTCTCCCTCTCTCATTTAAACTTTTTTTTTACCAAAAGGAGAGCTTATTTATGTAGGTCGATTTTTAAACCACTTTCAATCACTTATATTCTCCTCTAGATCGCTTAAATTTTTTTTAGTCAGTTTTTTTTATCCCTTTGGGTTTCTTATTCTTATCTTCTAGATTCCCCTTCTCCCCGTTCTTTTCAAACTCTTCACTTGTTTCATTTAGACGAATAATAATAACAACAATAATAGTAATATTATTCCAACTTCTGGCTCTTCTACATTTTCTTTCTTATCTTGTCTCTGGTGTGCCTGGCCTGCCTCAGAGTTCAAGTTACAGTCCATGTATAAAAAAGCCTCCTCTACTAAACTCCTAAAGCAAGTATGTATGGGAAGAAGAGGAGCAGGCAGAGAGGCAGAGGCAGAGAGAGAGAGAGAAAAAAAACTTTACTTTACTTTATTAGATGGATGTATGGTGCTTAAAAAGCATGAGGACTATATTATAGCATAAAACCCAAAACTATTGCTGATATTTTAGCATTTACTTCTTCTTCTTCTTCTTCTCCAAACTCCAACCCAAAAAGCATTAATAAAACTAGTGGTGGTGGTGGTGGTTGGTAGTAGTAAAGACTGACTGTGTGAGTCGTGTGTGTGTGAGTGAGCGGAGAGCGGAGTAGTAGTACCTTTCTGATAAAATAAGTAAGGAAAAAGTGTATGGTCTGGTCTGGGTTGGATTGGATGGAGATGGAACTGTGTGAATTCGAAGGATTGTTATAAGCAAAACCCTGTATACTGTATATTACACACAGCTTTCCCATAAAAGCTCAAACATTTTATATCTCATTTTCATTTCTATCTCCTCTCCTGCTTCTCTTCCCTTCCTACTGCTCCACACTCACACACAACAGCAGCAGCAGCAAAAAAATCCTTTTTCATACAAATACAAAGTCTACTACTTTTTCTCTCTCATCTTCTCTACACTACTCTCTCATTCCACTCGGCATATTCTCGCAGTTACAGAGAGATACACAAGACAGAGCGGACTCTCAGGACATGTTCGTTCTTTCCTTCATGTTCAGTTCTGTACTCGAAAGCTCCAATCCAATCCAACCCTTTTTGCTTTTCCGTCCGTCCGTCCGTCCGTCGGTAAACTTATGAGAGTCGGTCTGTGAGTATTGAATTGAGTTGGTGGATGATGATGATGATGCTCTTGGTCCTCCTTGGTGCTTGCTTCAAGCTTGCTTGTATTTTGGTGGAGGTCTGTCGTGTCGCGTTCTCCTTCATATAGTTAGTTAGTTAACATTAGCACTGACAATGCATACTATGTACTACTACTCTCTACTGCTATGTTGCTTTTGCATGCATTCATTCGGTGGGTCCGTCGGTGATGTTGCAAAACGGATTGCTTGAGCACTATTTTCATATTGCTTTGCATTGGATTGCATTGATGATCCCCCTTTCTTAGCTTTGCTCGCTCGCAATCAGTTTGCGTTTGGATGAGAAGAAGAGGTTTCTCCCTGGCCTGCCTGCCTCTGCTCTGCCTTCTGCCTACTCCTCCTAGCAGGAGTAGTGCTGCTGTTTTTAGAGATTTTTTAGCGACGACTTGGCTGGCTCAGGCTCTCCTCGGCTGCTGTGGTTTCTGTTTACCCATTACCAAACACTGTGTAAAGGTCTGTGTCTGTGTATGTCTGTGAGTGAGAGGAATGAATGATGATGATGATAAGATGATATGCTAAACTAAGGAAGGAGTTCTCTTCCCTGTTCTGCCTGCCTGGCACTTCTTCTGCCCTTTTTAACGTTGGGAAAGGGAAAACATATATTTTTTTTCTTGAAAAAAAAAGTAACACTATACCAAGTGAAGTCGAATAATGATACTCCCCCGTATTCAATTCACTCATACAATATGAGCGTATACAATGAATGAGCAAAATGGTGAATTGTAGGCTGAGTTGAGCAATAGCAATCATGCAACGCAACATGCAATGCAATGTTGGTTCTGGGAGACGAAGAAGTTGTTTGCATGTTGGCAGAATTCTTTCGTCTTTTTGTTGAACGGACGGACGCTGCTATAAAATAGTTTTGCTGGATTCGGGAAGATAGATTCATTCGGCAAAAAGGAGAGGAGAAGAGCAAGAGAGCTTTTTTGGGTGAAACATGTCTCTTTTCTCCTCCTGCTTCCATTATATCCTTGCTGTGTGTTGAAGAAAGAAAAAGCAGAGGAGTTTTTTTTATTTGAGGGAGGAGGGAGGGAGGACGATATAATATAAAAGTTAAGTTGGATGATATGATATGGTACAAAGTTGGAATTGGAAGAATTTTTTTTTCGCTCATGGATAGTGCAACTTGCCTTCCACTATCCACTGCTAACATCATATCATCCCTTGATTTTCATTATATACCTTGCAACGGTTTTTTTAATCAAATGTTGGAAGATATGGGGATTAGATGCGGCAATACTTGTTTTCAACTTTTTTTTTTGGACAAAATACATGATAAGAAGGAGGTCTGCTGGGTGTGCAATATCGTTTCTCTCTTTTTTGGCTTCCTGTCTTCACAGAATGTTTGAGAATGAGGCATACCTCTCCTCAGTCTCTGTCTCCTCCAAAAAATAAAAAGTAATAAAATGATAGATAGATAGATAGATAGATGAAGAGGATAGTGGCCGGCCTGCCAAGTCACAGCCAACAACATTATTATATTGCATTGTGGAGTCGGAGGAGTCACTTCTATTCACAGATTTTCCTTGAGAAGTTTGCCTTTCCCCAGCCAGGTCAGCATTTATTTCAAGCTTCAGTCAGAAAGAAGAGAAGTCTTCTCTCTCTCTCTCTCTTCTCCTCATAGCCATAGCGATAGTCCTCCTCCTACTTATCTATCATACCGTATATGCTCTATTAATCCCCCTGGGGGATTACTGAAATTTGAACTTTTTGGGTGGGGGTTTAATAGAGATGGGGAATTATTGGAATAGTGGGGGATTACGGAATTTTAGAAAAACTGACTAAAATTTTAGACTCTTAAACTACAATTTCGCTAGCCTAACTACAAATTTTAATGAAGTTTTTCAACATTTTGGCTAGTTTTATGCAGTTATGTAGACATAAAAATGTGTTTACTGTCTCAGATAGCTATTTTAACAGATAATCTCGAATTAAATTACGTTATTTGAACATAACGGTACATTTAATGGACTATTCGAATCTTATTAATTTTGGGTGGGGGATTATTCGAATAGTGGGGGATTACGAAAATTCTTGGTTCTGGCATGGGGGATTATTGGAGATGGGGGAATATTGGAGACTGGGGCTTTAAAAGAGCATATACGGTACTGCATATTACGTAGTACCTACCTTTTCAACAAATGGAATGGAGTTTTGCGAAAGGAAATTATTTATTATTTATTAAAGTATTTTTGGGTTCCTGTGAAAATCACAGAAAAACGACCTCGTTTACTTTCTCAACCAAAACCGATGCTTTCATAACGAATTATTTTACCAATCAGAATCAGGATTGCTACGCCGAAACTGCTGCTGATTCCTTCCTTTTTTAAATTTAGCCTAGCCAATGGAATTTAATGAATTTAATTTATGTGATATAAAACCACGATTATGTAAATTTGAAAAATTGTATTTAAATCTGGAGATGGTTAAAAATATATTTTGCATCAACAGCAACATTTAAATGGAGATTTAGAAGTTAATATTTTTGTGTAATAGTTCACGCTATGATTGATTGTACATGAAGCGTTATTTATAAAGTTGGTTTCACGTCCGGTCTGCTTAATTTTTCCTTCGGCATTTTCTGCTCGGGCGTTCACAGTAAAAACCTTGCTCGCAGCCACCACAGGGTGATCCAGCAACTTGCTGTAAATTACAGAAGCAAACTGTAACAATGTAAAACATCTTTAGTCATAAATTAACAGTCACAATAAATTTTGTATCTATTATGTATTTAAAAAAACATATTTTACTGACACTGGGACCTCCGGCTTCCTCTTCTGGAAGGCTTCCCCTTTGACATGTTTCCCCAGTTCCGTTGCAATAAAATCCATCCGAACAGGATTCCATGTCATCCCAACCTTCACACCGTATTTCAGACAAAGTGCCTAATTAACACAAAATAAAAAAGAATTCGATACATTCCATACATTTTTTAAAGAATATTAATAATTGATTTGTAACTTTCATTTTGATTAACTTACTTTCACTGCCCGCATGAATGATGAACATTGCTTGGATAACCAACAAGATGATGGTTAAAATATCACAAACTTTGCCATTTTTATTTTAAAATGTATGCTTAAAATCTGTGACGGTTTTATTCGTTTTATGCTT
>JAQGAI010000389.1:0-21339 GCA_034696905.1 Lepidocyrtus violaceus
GGAGACAATTGCCCTGAAGCCAATCAAGCTCCCCAGGGCCCCCATCCCAATGAAGCATATGCGACCTACGCACTCGGCAACGCTATACAATATGATGGGATGACAAATGGTTACGGAAGCCAAGCATCAATGGCCCTGTCTATGCCGCCAGGAGGTCCAAACAATCAAGGTCAAATGCCAATGCCACCACCACAATCTCAGCCAATTATGTCAAGAGGCCGCAGTTTACCCCCAAAGAAACCGGCCGCTTCCCTCTGCGGAAAATGCCAGAAATGCAAGAACCTCACCTCCACACAAGACATGAACCAAAACTCCCTCCTCACCTATCCAAAATATGGCGGAGGACGAGCATACTCCGGAAGTAATCATAAACTAAATACCTCCAGCAATCTATCACAAAGTGCAAAGAACTTTAGAGCCATCCGCTTCTCCTCTAATCAGCGTAATTACAACAGCAACATGAACATGTAGACTAAGAAGAAATCTGGAAGGAACCAAAACCGGCGTTTTATAAACAATATTTTTCGTTTATAAATAAATCAAATTGAAGGCTCCATTTTTCAAGTAAAAAGTATTTAAATATAAAATGAATGACATTATTTTACAGACTTTGTAATAAGAATAATAAAAAAAACTGTTAAAATACTTAAAACAATATTAAAACCCATCAAAGGTTACTCAAAAATCGTTCTATTCTAATTTTAGAAAAGCCTCATTGTAAATTTCAACTAGCCAACTTCCGTATGATATTTAAATTGGTTTCATAAATAAATTATTGGCATACCTAATCCAATAGAATTTCTGATTTGTGTTAATTCTGATTTTTTTCAAATCTCTCTGTCGCCGACTTGCATCTGCATGCATCTCTCATCTCATCTTTCATCTCTGCATTTTTTCATAGTACTTTGTTCAGACGTGAGCATTATGATGACGAGATGACTCAAGAAGTTATTTTTTTCAAGTTCAAACTTGATTGGATATCGAATCATAGAGCGTAGGTTGGAAGATGCTGGGCGCGAACCCAGCACAACAGAGCAATCTGCAACTAACTGACAAAATGCAAACAAGCTTCGGTGTTTTGCTCCCAGTCAGTTGCCTATTGCCTTTTGTCCAGTCGATAAATAAACAAGCACATGTGTAGTGAATGTAAATATAAATACAAATCAGATCAGTGTTGTGTTTTGTGTTCTTCTCTAATTTAATTTAACTGAACTAAACTGCCTTCTAACTGGAGAGATAAGTGAATTAAATTACGTACGTGCCTTTCTAGACGTAATCGTTAAAATCATTGTTCAAAAGTTTGTTGTTCGAAGAAGGAGGTTTGGAAAGGAACAAGGATGCATGGATGAAACGGAGTCATGTCATTGTTTGGTCGATGGCAAAATCAGATGTCATTGAAGAAAGCGGAATGATGATCCCCGTCTTCCTTGTTGTGTGTTATCATCATTTTATGTTTATCGTTTAATTTGTAAGTGTGCCTTAATATGTGTATGGTGTATGTAAAATGATATATAAAAATATTTTTAACTAAATCTAGGTTAATAACCAGATATAACGGCTTTATATTCGAGTGAATGCTTCGATGTTGTCAGTTGTAGTAGTGGTGGTGTGGTGAAAGCAAAGTGAAATGGCGTGATACAGATGTGAACTTTACATAGATACATGGTTGTAAATTGTAAATGAATGCAAGCGTATCGTAATCGTGAATCGTAGGTCATCAACCTATTGATTCATGATTAGGCTGACTGATAAAATATGAATGAGTAAGGGTTCTCTTCAATTTTATGTTTTAGGACAACGAAAGTGCCAAACGAGGGTGGAGACTAGAGACTAAAATGACAACCCAAAGTGTTTCAGAAGTGGAGGCTCGATTCTCCAAACTCCGGAGGAGTCTGGATGAAGGAGGCTACCTGGAAAGCTTTGGCTCGGATTCCTTACGCCTTGTAGAACACCTCTATAATGATTTGGTCGGAACTACGGAGAGTCTTCAGAAGACTCTGGTGGAGTACGCTCACTTCAAGAAGGTAAAATGAAAATTTATTCGTTAGTTTTCTTTGGGAATGAAATGTTAGTTTTAACGTTGAATTGTAAATGCAACATGCAACCACCCTAGGCAAGGCTGCGGCTGGTTCTTCCTAACTAGCTAAAACTTCATCCGACAACCGAAGTTCTCATTTCTCACAAAACTTATTTGCAAGATAAGCAAGCAGCCACTCATTGAGAAAATCTGCATATGTTGCTAACTAGGTATGCCAGTCTGTTTTTATCGATTCTACTCTACATACAACATACAGACAGACTCAAACACGCTCTATCGATGATGGCACCGGAAGAGGAACTTTATTTAATAGCTGTCTGTCAAGTCAAGACTGGTTTCTTATGGTGCGGTGTCCCCGTTATCACCAATCACAGGGACATCCTTCAGCTTAGCTTGTAGCTAGTTAGTAGGCAAATATTTTTATTGCTTTTGGCTGGGTGGAGGTGGAGTACACCTACACCTGCCTTGATTTAGGCCGATCTCGATCCCGTACCAGAGGAGAAAGTCTCCTATTGTGAAAGTTGCTTGTCGTATCGCTTTGCTTCCTGTCTTCCCAGTCTGTCGAGTAGAAAACCTGTCTGAATTTTTACGCCGTTAAAAGTAGAACGGAAAAGAATGAGTTAAATTAAATGGATAATCATGACAAACGGGAAGATAAATAGTTTGGTGAAACAAAAAATTATTTCAATAGAAAGCTAATCAAATTAAATAAGTGTTTCCCAAAGTGTCTGCTTCTGTGAAGCGTGTCTATCCAAATATTGTTAAATAGTTTATAGTTTCCAGTTTTCCCCCTTAGTAGACGACTTGAAGGAATTCAGAATAATTTGTGAAAGTATGTGTGTTATATTTTTGCTTGGTGTATCTCTGCAGTAAGAAACTAATCAATTTAAGTTATGCTATTTTATGTTTTTCCTAGTCCTAGTAGTAGATAAAATAATATCAATGGAGAGCTGCGGGGACTAACCGTGCCCTACTGATTGAATGTTTTTTTTTGTAATTCCATTTTAACATTCTTTTGTAAGTTCATATGCTTTCCCCATTGTACAGAGAGAGAAAAAAATTCCCAATACTTTTTAGCCTGTGCGGTGGAGAAAGTGGAGTGGCCCCGTCAACAAACCATTCACGCTAAAACTTGGAGCAGGAAGCAGGCCAAAGTCAAACTAGTGGAAACGTGTGTTACGCACTCAGCAAAAATCATTTCTCTACTTTATTGTCCGATTTTCATGGTATTGAAGAAGTGAAAGGAGTTCTTGATGGACATTATTCTTATCGACCATTCAAGGATTTTTACCTTGCTCGCTGTTATTTTTCCCTTGTACCTTCATGGTACCAGCCAAGTGCTTTCACTTTTTATTTCTGGCTTTTCCTGATTAGATTGAATGGTTTGAATTAGGTTAGGACGAAAGCAAAGTGGGAAAGAATGGAATGCTATTGAGGGTTAACGCATAAAACACCACACATAATAAACATGAAAGCAAAGAGAAAGTAAAAAGATGGGTTGTGGGATGGAGTAGACTAAGCACACACTATTATCATTTATTACCATGTGCCCAAAGCACGTAGCGTATCATAGGTTGTAAAGTGCTATACCATGATCATGATAGGTGAAAGGTGATTGAAATAAGTATTGTTTATTTTATACAATGCACATTGTTTGGTTTCGAGAATCTAGTGAAAGTAATTGACAGGCAAGCCAGACCAAATTAATCTAAAAGGGAAAGTTGCGTTGAGCCGAATCAACAAAGGTTAGGAAATGACTCACTGTAAATAAATGTGCCTACTCACTTACCGACACATGCCTACCAAGACAATCCTGCCGAGTAGGTGTGAGTGGGAAGAAAATAGAAAGTGTTTATCTGATAAATTGATTATGCTTTCTCCGAAAATGGAGTCTCTGTTGAATTACTTATGTAAAGCAAACAACACAATCATATTCATTCTTCAAAGTACATATAGGTACTATAAATTTGATGTTTGTAGGATTTAAGAAATGGGTGGACCGGCAGGCAGATAATATACATACAATGAAACTGCTTTTTCTTTTCGAGTGGAGCATTACTTTTTGCGTGCCTAACCCACTTCAACAGTCCTTGCTTAGATAGCTAGGTTGTTCCATCCGCATCTAAGACTATTCCAGCAGAAGTGAGTAACTTGTCATTTCCTCTTGTAACAATGCAAACATTTTATGGGTCTGCTGACAATAAAGAACAGTAATGAGATAAAAAGAAAACCTTTCTCTAGCCCTACTTCCTTTTTTGTCATTCATTTAATCTTGCTTATACTACAAAGGATCAGCGCAGTGGGGAGTGGGAGTTGTCAGAGTTGTCTACTAAAAGACTCTTTATATGCAACTTTTTCAGGTTAAACCCTTACTGTGTAGTAGTATTATTATTAGTAGTAGTTGTCCTTCGGTTATGGAACGGTTCGGAGTGGATTATTATGTAACGCTAAAGCTGTAAAATATTCTCATTGCGTTGGTGCTAGAAAGGTGTATAGTAGAGGAGTGAGAGGAAGTAAATGGAAAGAAAAGGTAACGATAAGTTTGCTGGAACTTACCGATAAAACATACTAATCTTTGTTTGCTTTACTTTGTCTAGATCGCTGAAGAGCTGGAGAATGGAGTTTTGCCGTTCAAGGAAGAAAACGTTCGATTGTGCAAAGAAAACAGTCAGTTGCGACTTGGCATCGCAAGAGCTTACGAAGAAGCTGAAGATAAAGCCAGAGGTTAGAAAAATAAGCGGAACTACTTAAACTTGCATACCTAACGTACTTAGAGCGAATATATCGTACATCACTATCACAATCACAGCATTAAATGCAATTTTTGTAATTAATATTTTCAGATCCACTGTCTCGTTTACGGGAGTTAGAGGATGAAAACAATGATTTGAAGTTATTGGTTAGCCAGTTTGCTGAGCGTGTAAAAAAGACTGAAATCGAGTCGCTGGAGAAAACGAAGAGGATAAGAAACTTCCAGGAGAAGGAACTAGCACCTACAGTAATGACAACAGGTACGTACACATTCCTAATCCATCCATTTGTTAAGACAAGTATTTATAAATTAGTGTTGGAATATTATGCTAGGGTTCTTTATCTGTCTATACAAACTATATTTCAGCTGAGAAAGGAAGGAAGATTCATCACCAAACCATGGAGGTAGATTATTTCGTACCTGAAGCATGTCCTCAGTGCATCCGTTTAAGAAATTTTGTAGAATACGGTAAAAATTCGGATAGGAACCCAAAAACTGTTGATTACATTAAAGTAAGTATTTATCATTCAAGCATTTCGTAGGGGTATAAATAAGTGTTGCCGAAATTGAATTTGGGTTTTATTATCTTACTTTAGTTAGCAGACAGCAGAATAGAAGCACTGCAGTTGCAGCTCCGAAGCCTAAAACAAATGGAAAAGGAGCATATGACGACAATAGCATCCCTGAAATCTCGAGTGGATACAAGAAATTCTGAAATCGAAAAGTTAAGGGATCTTATCAAGGTGCGACCTGGCGGTGATGGTATCCGATATGGCAAAAAAGACAAGAATTGTGAGATTGAACTTAAATCAGCCGAAATGAAACTACAGATTCTTCAACTTCGAAATATGGAGTTGGAAGAAAAACTGAAAAAATCAATATGTAAATCAAACTTTACAAATACAATTACATACTATGCAAATTGTCTGTGTATTAGTGTCGAAAATATTTCATTCTTGTTTTTGTTTTGTGCTTAACAGTTCAAGAACATGAGAGCTATATGTTAGGGAAGATGCCACCTTACTTTGGGGATAGAAATCTCGCAAACATCTTTTTGGAGAAAGAGTTGGATAAATATCCTTCCCACGACAAAATGACTCTTATGGAGAAATTGTACTATTTGGAACAGCAGTTATCACACTGTTGCAAGGAGAAGGCTATTTTACAAGGGAAGTTAAATGAATGGAGATTGCAACATCAACCATCAGCACCACCGCCATCCAAAGCAACATCATCAGTAGATATTCGAGCGGGGAAGGATAGTCAAATCCAAATACCTTCGTTTTCTTCAAACACGGAGTAAGTATCACGTAGAAGTTATTGCCTTTCATTTCAGTAATATTGAATAAAAATTTAACGTCACCTTTTTTAAGTCAGCATATATTGTGTTCATTTCTATTTGTTTGTCTGATCATTTTTTTTAATAAATTTGCAGACAAGTTGGAAATATTCAAGACCGGAAAATTATGAAAGAAGAACCTAAGTCAGCAAAGTTTATAAGCAGACAGTTGTATGAAAAATCTCATCCATCACAAGCCGTTTCAACGACAAGTAGTAAAACACAAGTTACTGGTGGTCGTAGTGGATCTCGTAACACTTTCTCCAATAAGCCCGAGACTGGGAAGAAAGCATCCGAACGATTAGGTGGTGCTCCATCCCATCATGAAGAAACTAAAGGGATAACAAGAAAAACTGCAAAAACGTCGGAAACCGGTGTTGGAATAGTTTCTGAAAATGAAAATGGTGTCGGTCATTCGGACGGTGAAGAGCTTGAGATGGAAGAAAGTGAAAGGGATACGATTTATAATAGATTGAATGGTCATGATAAGCATCACACAACTGCGATTCGTCGAAAGCCTGAAAAAGACGTGAAGCGAAGTGGGAACATAAAGTTGACAAGAACGAACAAACCAGTATCACAACAGTTTTCAGGTACGACGAAAGGTGTGAATCGTGATACTTTAGTCAGTTCAGTTAGAAATGCTAATATTCAAAATGGGACTAACTCTAACATTACAGTTTCTAGTGGTATTCACGAAAAATATAAGACTCAAAAGTACGTTCGTATTTCAGAAGAATTGCAAGAAGCCGACAGGCGCAGCGAAGGCGATACGGAAGAGTATAGTTCAGCTGAATCTTCATCGAACCGTGAAGATGTCAATGCAAATAGATCTCTTGAGACCTTTGATAATACCAATAACGATCGGAGAAAAGTCAACCGAGTATTATCATCAACTAGGGTAGCATCGAAAACTACTGACCAGCCATTATTACAGCACAGGACAAAATTGGATACACCCATGAATACTGAAACTAAGGAGAAAGCCAATCAGCCAAGTGTCGGCAGACGAAGTGATCTTTTGAAAACTCGAGCCGGCAAGCACAATGGCATTGCAAAATCAAGGACTGGTACTGCTGTCACTGATCCTGCAAAGGATAGTAACAGAGCTTCACAATCCCACAGACCTGGAAACCGAGATACGAATGCTAAGGTAAAAAGCACTATTTCCAGCAGAGGAAATGGGAAACGTTCGTCGTCTGTGATAACGACAGCCGCGAGAGTAGAAGATTTTGATGGCGCTTTTCACGGTATATTTTAAAACTTGACAAAATAACATTTACTAATCTTTCAAGAATTGCAGCAATAGCAAATGTACTGGTGCATTGGTTTACAAATTCGTAACTGTATTAACACATTAGAGCGTATCTTTTTTTGGAACATTGCAGTGTAATCATCAATGACATCTGTTGTTGATTTAATTTGTAACACATAAGGCCTGGTAGATTTTTAGGCTAGTCTACGTATTGACTTTGAACTTACAGATTTTAAAAACCACCAGTACCATTTGTATTATGCAAAAATTACTTGTATATATGTGTATTCCAATAATGCCTAATTTCAACTTTCGAATTACAGAAAGAATGGAGGTATCGGACGAAGAAGAATATCTAGAAGAGGATTTGGGAGATGCAGAGCGTATGCAAGACGATGGAGGAGACTATGAAGAAGAAGAATTCACGGAGGAAGGTCACGATAGTTTGCGTTCCGATAAAAATTGGCAACATCAGGAGGGTAAACCTACCCAACGCGAGTACATTGACGAATCGTTTCGCAGTCGCTCGCGTCAGCATCGTGAGGACGCAGTGAGTAAACATCCAAGAGCAAATGTTGTTGGAGTAAAGCCTCAACGAAGTGATAAAAGATCAAAAGAAAATGTAAGAGAAAGTCATTCAAAAGAAGGGACTCGAGATGGGCAACGTGGGGCTCCAGAAACTTACGGCGACAAGAAACTCAAAGCTAAGAAGCTTTATCCTAGCAATAAACCGAAGAGCGTTTTAGTGGAAGATGACGAACAGGAATCGGATGGTTCTGTTGTAAGCTATCGTGATGATGATGATGACGCTTATGCGGACGATGTTGTAGCTGACCAGAATTTAATGCGACAACAAAAGCAGTCTTATCAGCCCAGCAGCGAAAGACATGGACAAAGAATCGAGGATCCCAGTGTTAATAACGGAAATGCTCGGGGTTCCAAAAGTGATTCCAGACTTCTCCAGCAGGCTTCTTCGTCAAAGGCTCCAGGTAATGACCCCGATATTGTGCGTGGCAGAATGGATCTTAACCGAACTAAAGGGCAACAACTTGAACAGTCGTCCAACAAAATGTACACAGGTCCCCCTGCGAAGGGGCCAAGTGGTCCGTCAAGCCAAGCAGATAGTTCTGATGTCGCGAGGTCGCATGGGATTTCAGCCGTTCAAGAACCTTCATTGCTGTCAATTTCGGAATTTGAAAAGGAAAATTCAGACTATGAAGCAGCTGCTCAAAGATATCCAAGTAATCGAAGACAGGAAGGGGACAGGCGAGTTCGTAACGAACCTAACCAGTTGCGATATGACTCAGGACCGCAGATAAATCCAGAAGAGGATATCGCTCGGGGTCGAGGTCAACAGAGATCTTCCTATAGAGAACTTGGAGAAGGAGATCAGCCTAATAAAGTCTATGCAAATCCGTACCAACAGAGAGTTGAAAAAGATGCCAGACAGGAAGACAGAGAAATTGGAGACATTGAGTTCGGCAGAGGACGGGGTGGTGGCGATGCTACTTCTGCGTACGCTACAGCAAGTGATTCTTCACAATCCAGAAAAGTTGTTCGAGACATTCCAGGGTTTCCTATGCTGAGAAAGAGCAACTCACAACAGTCACAAGAAATTCCGACCTTCCAAGACGACAGAAATTTAAGTGGCTTCAATGTGAGAGAAAGGATCGTAGAGAGAGGGCACGCACTGAGGTCTACTGGTGTTAATACTTACGAAAGTTGCCGGTTCGGGTTATCTTGGGATACCAAAATGGATGATTCTAAGGAGAAAAAGCAACTTCTAGACAAGCTTACTACTCTGCAGAGGAAAATGTAATAGTAAAGCTATACTTTATTATTTTTTGACGATACAGTATAATAGGTTCCGTAGATAGATATGTATGTACCCAGTAATTTATGAAATGTATGATAATTTCATTTGAAGGGAGGAAATACATGAAGAAAGTTCAAGGCATCAGCTTAAATCGTTTGAGCTTCAAGGTGAATTAGAGCGTACCAAGCATATGTTGCAAATTGAAAAACAAGAACGTGAATTGGCAGCGTCTGAACTCAGAAGGTGAGACCGCTGTAATGCATAATGCAACGTCTGACTATAAAATTAATTATGCTGAATCGAATTCTATGTCCTAAACCAACCAATTTTGACTGTTTTTTTTTCAACTTCTATCTAACAGAGCTCAGGACAGGAATAGTGAGGCGTCCGCAAGATTACTGATGAATTCTTCATTGGGATCGGATCCACTACGTCGGGGTGCTACTCCAATGGAAATGGAAAGAGAAGTCATGAATCTCCGTGCCGCCCTCGCCAGTTTAGATAGAGATAAAGATGAAATGCGAGTTGAATTGGATCGGAAGGACGAGAGATTGGCAAGAGTCATGCAAGAATCCAGTCAATATGTTGATGAGCTGTCCCAATTAAAATTACGGCTAAAGAATGCCGATCTTCAGTTAAGGTAAATTACAGACATGATTATTTCCAACGTGTTTTATAAACTAACTGGTAGGTAAAGGATAAATGTGAATTAATAAAACGTTTTTTTCTCCGTTTTGTAGCCATACGGGAGAATCTGCCAAAGAGCAGTCTCGCGAAGCCGAATTTTTGAAGAAACAACTCGAAAGCAATCGGCGTGACTTGGAAAAGATCATCAGAGAGCGAGACGAAGCTCAAAAAGAACTGCATAAAATATCAGGCGCCCATGTAAAAGGACAAATGGAGAGACGAAATGTCGAGTCTGAATTAGAACTGAAAAGCAAAGAAGCGGATGATCTCAGAAAGCAAGTTCAGCGTTATATTGATGAAGTTCGTCGAATCGAAGAGTTGCTGCTTGACAAGGAGGAAGAGCTGGATATGCTAATACAGCACTATAGATCCTTAACAGTAGAAAATAGTAATTTGGAAGTCCAGAGAACCAACTTGGAAAAGGAAGCATCGTCTATACGTGACAGTGTTAAGGATGCTGTTGACCAGAACATCGGTTTCAAAACTCAATTGGCTTCGCAAAATTCACTAGTACAATCCTTGGAGGAAGGTACCCAAATTTTAATTCACAATATACCTAATAATAATTGTTTTTATATTGAGTAAAAGAAGTATTAAACATTCATGTGCCATGTTCATTTTTGTTTAGAAATTCAAAGATTTACTCAACAAATATCTCAACTAGAGAATCAGTTAGCAAGTAAAGCAGAGAAAGAAGAAATGTTGTTGCAGGAGTCTAAAGCGTCTAAGGATCTACTGTACAGATTGGAAGTACAAATGGATAAACTGAAACTGGACCTTGCAGATAGCGACAGCAAACGCAAACAGGTGCCTGACTATTAAATGTCACCGTACTATTTTAAAACTCGGTAATGTATCATTTTCAAGCTAACGTAATTCATTATTATGCCAACCAGCTTGAAGTGGAAAATGCCGAATTAGCTGCCCATATTGCTTCGTTGGAAACTCGTTTACACGATGAAACAGAAAGACAACAGCAATTAGAAACACTGGTGGCAAATTCTAGAGAACAGGATTTTCAGAACGAGCGTTCCACTCTGAACGTATCCCGTGAAAGAGATGAATTAGCCGAAAAACTTACAAGTTTGCAGCAGCGAAGGTTTGTGTAATTAAAATGAATTCAAAACCATTCACCGTAACTAAATTCAGATTTAATTTTCAACGGTATGTTTTGAATCAATGATAATTGTGTTTTTATTGTAGTGAAAGTTTGAACGGTGAAGTTTCACGGTATCGATTAAAGTCCATTGAACTACAAAATGAATTGGATCGAACTCGTAGACAACTGGACACGGAAAAGCGAGACAGGGAGTCTGCAATCGCTGAATTACGAAGGTTTGTAGCATGCACAGCACAAAAAATGAATGAATAATGAAATAATGAAGTATGTTTTCCGATGTGATATGTATAATGAAACGTCATTTCGTCGTTGTAGGGCTCGAGAACAACTCCATTCCAGTAGTGCCAACTATTTACTTAAATCCGCGTTAGGCAGTTCTGGTCTTCAGTCTGAAGGTTCTGTACAACATAGTGGCCAAGGAAGCAGCGCCTCAACATTTAGACAAAATCTACTCGGAAGTGGTGAAGAAGGGCGCCATAGGAGTTCTAGAGAACCAAGTCCTTTCACGACTCCGCACACCTTTTCTGGTCTTCAGTTGGATACTCCACCGTAATAAGTCATATCATTTAACTCGTATCCCCTTCTAATTACCTATGGAACTAAACAGTTAATTATTATTATGAATTTCCCAATCGTTTCTCATGCAGTAATGCCACCAGTACATCCCGCTACGATACAAGGTCAGAAGACCCATCTTTATCTACAGCTACTGCCGCTGGATCGTCAGCAGATCCTCCTCCCACTGTTGGAGGAAACGTTGAGGGAGAGGGAATGGAAACTTGGAATTCTCAAAGCTAATTTTTAAATGAAGTATTTTTAAAGCCGTTACAAATCAATTTTTTTTAAATCAAAACAATGCACCTAAGCCAAACACTTTCAACACAAATTAAATCTTTATATTTTCTTTATTACAGTACAACTTTTAAATATTATATTTTCATCACACTCCTTTTTTAAGAAAAAAAAACTGCTTTTGTTAATTATGGTTTAAGTATTAAATAATAATGAACATAAGATTTTTTACTGGAAATAAATCGCAGCTCATTAATGTGAAATATATATCAGAACAGAACAGCTATCAGTTATTATTCTCCCTTGTATATTAATAATAATTATGCATAATTATAATTATTATGTATTTGGCTAGACTTAATTGGAGAGTTTGGGTGGGAAAACTATTATCGATGGTTTAGACACCAGCTAAGCTTCGACAGCCCTCAGAATTGACAACAAGTATATCACATAATTACATACATAACCAAGTATAAAATTGCCCATTGGCTTACTTTATGCATACAAAATTACGTAACTTATAGCTCGTCTACGGTCACGGTCAGTAGATTAATTGAACACAATCGGATGCTATCCCTTTACTTACGTTACGCTTTTACCCCTTCGTCCCCTTTTTCCCTTCCCTGATGCCGTACTTCTTCTACTTGCGGAACTCCTGTTACTTCTTAACGACACATGTGACTCGCCTTCAGACAGTAAGTCGTCTTCCAAATCCTCTACAATAACGGCAGCTTTCTTCCTCCTCTTAGTTGGTTTCGTAGAACTGCCTTCAGCCTCTGCTGATGTCGATGCTGCCGATTCTTCTTCACCCAAGACCGGCCTTTGCTTGATACCTTTTATCCTTTTCCCCTTCGGTTTAACCACAGGTTCCGGTTCCGCTACTGGAGCCGCCAACAGAGTTGCCTCCATTACTGAAGCGTCCGTAAATGTTGCTGTTAGTAAAGAATCTTCGATTAAAGTTGATAAATCTTGGTGATGATCAAAATACTTCAGTCTTCGCTTGGGTTTCCGAACTGGCTTCTCCAGGCTCTTGGATTTGGCCTTGGAAGTGGTCGGCTTCTCCTCGCCCTGTGTGTGGTCGTCATCTGCTGCTGTACTTGTCTCGAAAGTAAATGACTCTTGAGATTGTGCGGATGTGCCTGCCTGGGGTTCTTCACTCTTTCGCTTCGCTCTCCTCTTTCTAGCCTTTAAAGTTGTATCTAAAGCTTCCTCGCTGACTTCCATATCTTCCACATTTTCTTGAGCCGGTATTTCTTCCACTGCAGCTTTAGCCGAGCGAGTACCTTTCCTTCCAGGTTTTCTTGGAGATGTTTCATCCGCCTTATCCCTGGTTGGTGTCCTTGAGCGTGACACACGACTACTACGTCGACTAGCCTCGGAGTCTCCTTTATCCTCTGACTCGTCGACATTCTCACTGAGCACGGAGTCTCTAGACGGAGTTGTGGAACGGGTGGATCTCGGTTTTCTCGGTTTCTTTTCCTCCATAATGGTTTCAAGTTGCTCCTGCTCCCCTATTTCCCGATCTCTAGTTGGAGTTACAGAACGGGTTGACCTACGCGTTTTTCGACGTAAGTTTTCAGTACTTTGTTCTTCGATATTTTCCTGATACTCTGCTTCGCCTGTTCCTAAATCCCTGGTTGGAGTACGAGAGCGGGACGATCTTAAACTGCGCCTTACTGCTATCTGTATACTTTCTTCTTCGTCATAATCTTCATACAGATCAATTATGGACCTCTGGGTTCTCGCGCTTCTTCTAACTGGCTTACCACTAATGTCGGATTTTTCACTTGGACTGTCATCCGGTACCGGTGCTTTAAGCTCTCTGGTAGGAGTTGTTGATCGTGAAGAACCTTTCTTCGACTTTTTGGCAGTGACATTCAGTTCTGTTTCTTCAGGAATGTCTGGAAGGATGGGAATATCCCTCGTTGGCGTTCTGGATCGAGAAACCCTTGATCTCCTTCTGCTGGGAGCTGAAACTGATGAGGAAGAATCCCCCATCTCTTCCGAAACATTTTCCTGAACAACTTCTTTCGTCATTGATCCAGCCCTTGTACGACGCATTCGCTTAGGTTCAGGTTCATCTTCCTTTGTTTCAGCAACTACCTCAGTCACACGCGTAGGGGTGGTGGAGCGGGACTTTCGGCCAACAGGTAAATGTTGCTCTTGGGTTTCCTCAACTTCTTTCACGACTGAAACGTCCCGAGTTGGAGTTCTACTTCTAGTCACTCGTTGAGACATCCTCCCTTGTACTTCTTCGTTGCTCTGCTCTTCAGAAACCTCTCTGGAAGGGGTCCGAGATCGAGAACTTCTTCTTGTAGATCGAGGTGGAGGGGTTGGAGTCTTTCTTGTCGGAGTTTCTTCTTCTTCTGATATAATAGGAGTGGAAGGAATGTCTCGGACTGGTGTCCTAGACTTTGAAGAACGCGTTCTTACTCCTGGCGAAGCCTCTGTTGTTACAATTTCAATGTCTTCCATGGTCTTAGGTGAAACAGGTTGATGGGTAGGTTCTGCACGCTTTTCCGGGCTTTCAGATAAAGGTGAATACTTTTCCTTGACCGGTGAATGAGATGGAGATTTTGACAATGGTGCTTTTGGAGGAGTGAATATTTCTTTTTCGGACCCCTTTTCTTCTGGTGTTTCTTTTCCCGGTGAGCTTAGTTTGACGGGCGAGTAAGATGGAGATGGCGTGTCATCCTCCTCCATTACTTCATCGGGGTTTTCATAGTATGTTTCACCAATTTTTGTTGGATCAGTATCTTCTGGCTCAGTTTCAGTTTCTGGAGGAGGCTGACTAGCTACGTTTTCGATTTCTTGTACGTCAGACACGTTACTGGTTTGTTGTAGACTCTGCTGTTCATCGCTCTGAGGTAGATTATCCTCGCCGGTATCCGAAACGCTGGTAAAGCTAGCCTCGAACCCAGTATTTGCAAGATCAATTTCTACTTCGCTGTCATCCAAGGGGTTCTCATCCGCATCTTCATATATTGTTGCGTCTTTGTCATCGTCTGATGAATGTAATGACATGTTTTCGAAACGTAACTCCACCTTTTTCATCACTTTCGGCTTGGATGAATCTTTTTCCTAAATTTTAATTACAACAAAAATAACAATTAACAATTCATTCTGTCTGATAATCCGTGGTGATGCTGATTGACAAACATTTGTTTCTGTTTAACTTTGAAGTATTACCTTCATGATGGAATGAACCGGTTGATACTGATTCAAAGTTTCGTCTAATCCTGGCATTCCACCCAACGTCGTATTTGATAGAAAACTCATGCCTCTACTCTTTTCAAGACGATGATCTATAGCTGGTGGTTTCAAAATGCTAATTAAATCAATACTAATGCTCGTGTTTCTCCTATTGTCATACGGTCGTTCGTCGTTTGCTTCAGAATCATTCAAATTAGCTGCCGGTTGGTTCGCAGTTGAAGAAATAGTTTTTCGTCTCATAGAAAATGACCGACATAACGAGGTACGGGAGTTTTTTATTGAAAGTCTTCGATTTTTGAGTTGCTCTTGTCTCTCGTCGTCCGATTCAGTTGGTTCAGCCGAACCTTGCATTCTTCCAACATATCTTTTTAAGGGGCTCAAAGGATCACTTGCAATAGTTTCACAGAGTTTTAACCGTCGTAACTGTGGAGGTAGCTTATGGTCAGATCGAAATGATCTTGAAGACGATGGGACTGGAGACATCTCTTCAGGTTGTGCTTCTACCGCTGGAACACTGATGGTGCATTTCATCTGTCGGGAAGGTGGAGGTAATTGAAATTGGAGAAAATTTTCCACGACACTCTTCGTTCTTGTAGTATTTAAAAGATGGACTATATAATATTCTTGGAACTTCCATACTCGCCTTTCATTCTCGGGTAATTCTTTAGCGCGCAAAATATTTCTAACTCGAGTAAACTCTTCTTCTAACTTTTGATAGTCTTGCAGATGAATAAAGTACATTAGTAATTGAGACAGTCTTCTAAATGAATCCGAGTTGTTTAGGAAAACTAACAGTTCTTCCCTCACATCACTTGATAGCTGTTTAACTTTTCTTTGAATGAACTCCCCCAGACAGTCTCGATTGTCAGACACTGCAATTGCAAACATTGAATGATTTTCAGTTAAAGCTAAAACCTGAGGTTTTCAATACCATGTAAAAATATTTGTAACTAATAAATCATTACCCTCGAAAAACTGCTGTAACAACTCCGTGTCTGCACTGAAACTGTTAGTCACCATCAACTCTGCAAGACTGTTGTATTTGCTTGGCGAGGAAGTCATAAGGCTGAACAGTAATCTGTTTATTTGATAAAAAATTATTTTAGCTGTCAAAATTTACGCACGACTAATTTTAAGAATTGTGTACCCAATTACTAACTACTGTATTCTTACTTTGCAAGACTACTCGGACACGATTTAAGTAGTATTTCCGCCATATCCATTTCATATCCAGCTGCTGTTAAAGCTACGGTGGCAGCACACCACGGAAGTCCATCATTATCATACAGTCTGTCTCTCCCCTTCAGATGAACGAGAATTTCATCGTGCAAGCCGTGATCTAACAGCCATAAATTCATGATATCTTGGTATTCATCAAAGGCTGCGTCCATAACAGCTTTAAAGTTTCCTCTGATTTTCCTTTCCACATCGCTACAATTTTTGGAATAAAGATTCATTAGTTATTTAGTAGATTCTTAAAACAGTTGAGATTTGCAATCAATCACTACAAATTTATTCAAATTTAATTAGTTGTTCTTACCCGTTAGAAACTCCGCTTGTATTATGCGCAAAAAACGAATTTAAATCAATGAGAAAATAAATAAACACACGGGCAACTGCTTTGGGATCCGCGTCAGTCCACATGAACATGTTCGCTAAATAGCCGATGTGCTGAGGAGGGTACAAGGGTTGCCCGTCTTCAACATGCCACTCTTCGTATAAATCCTCATCCAATAGCAAACAATCCATTAGATGGTCAATCATTAAAGGATGTGATTTCTTATACGGCTCATCAATGTACTTCGACGATTCCAGGGCGTTTTTAGCTTCAGTCCGCCTCTGTTCATAATAGTCGGTCAAATTTCTTAAAAAGGCTGGATCACTTTCCGGCAATAGTTTTGCTTTGTACAGCATCAGTAATGCCGACGAGTACTGAACTAATTTTGATAGCCCGAATTCAATGTCTTCTAGGTCCATTCCTCGTGCTACAAACGAATTTAAAACACAAGATATTTTAGTTTATGCTCCAAGCTCAATAACTTTACAAATGATTCTATAAAATCTGTGGCATTGTTTTTTACCCGAGTAAACTTCTGATGGATTCATTAGTGTCAACAACATTTTATGTAGGAGCGTCCAAGCAAAGTTTGAGAAATTTATAAAACGGATAGTTTCTGGCGGAAGGCTATCATCTGGGAAATTGAGTAGATTCCCCCAGTGTTCATATGCGCTTTCGCGAACCGCCAACATGTAGCTTCCAATCCAGTCAATAATGAGATCGATTGTACAACCAACATTTGCATAAGAACCATCTAGCCAACTGTTCGCCAAGCGGATGATTATTGATGTACGCCGAGTCTCCAGAAGGACAGATAATATGAAATACCTGTCTCTATCCTAAATGTAACAAATTAATAATATACACTAGAATTTAAAAACCATTTATCTTTGTGCTGCAATTGCAAATTTTGTTTAATGAACTAAACAAAATCCATCTACCTTTTGTGACAAATGATCACTGTACACAAGCTGGAAAACAGGCTCCAAACCGTATCTGATAAATGAGTTTTTCAAGCCGGCTGGTTGTACCATTAGGTTTGCACCGTCCTTCACCATTATACGAATTAACTTTTCTTGTATGCCAAAATGCTCAAACGCAGACACTCCCGTGTTGGTTAAGCAAACCGCTTCTGCAATTGGTAAATAACAGAACAACTTTAGCCTTACATGGAATATAATAGTACAGCAATTAAACAATGGTTAGTTAGGAACAAGAAATGACAAGAATCATAGTCTTTTTAGATACTTACGGAACGAAAGTGAAGCTGGATATAAGTGCACATCCTGCTTGTTGTGAGGGTTCTCCCAATGAATTAAACTTTTAGGAATCATCCTTACATCCAGTAAAATATTCGACACATCTTTATCAATAAAATATCAAATTATTGTGTAAATGTTTGTAAGTAATTACACCACTTAAGAATTATATGTATATATAATACTATACTGACCTGCAATTTCGATAGGCAATGCTACCCAGAAAGGACACAGTCCAGTTAAAGGGTTATAATTAATATATTCCTTCGTGTGATTAGAATACCACTGATTCAGGTCAAAGGCTCCAAAATAAAAAAGTCCGCCTCTGCTGACTTCCCACGTACAAAACATAAGATTACTATCAGGTTGTGTCCAGATTCGGACAGGACGCGCACTTGTACGGACACTGCTATCTTCCGCATCGCTTTCATTGAGAAGAAAATGGTCTATTAAGGGAACTTCCATCCGCTTCGAAGATTGCTTATATCCCTGAAAATATTAAATAAAGGTTTGGACTGGCTTAAACTGGATATATTTATGTATTACATTGTATTTTTTTAAATCTGTTTCAACTTACATCATAAATGTGTCCAAAATTTTCAACATAACTCTTCCTTTCGTAGAGCAAGCTGTGCAACTCCATAAATGAATGTGCACATTCTGCAGAATTATTTCCATACATTACCCACACATAACAAAAGTTTCTTGGATCATCAACCGGCTGTTGAAACCCAAACCCAAAAACCGGAATATTTCTCTCTCGCTGAACGGGATCAGAGCTAAACCTACAAAATCCATTTAACTGATTAGGCATACAATGTCATAACGGTGCTATATAACAAAACCTTACTATCGACTAAAATTAAACTTAACTTACTGCAACTCCATGTTATTCACTCTCCATATCTGGAAACCTCCACAAGTGAAGCCAACCAGGAGAGAACCGATTGCTGGCACATACTCAATACATGTTACTGCCACCGAATTTTTCTGAAGAATTAAAACTGTTTCCCCATTGGGTCTACAATAGTGGAAAGCATCAGATACAATTTCGTCCTCTGGCTCATCTAGAAATTAAAATTTGGATAAGTATTATTTATTTAATCATTGCACTTCGTAAAGTTAATATCGGATGATGAAAACAATAATCAATAATAAGAAAACATGCGCTTACTTGTAAACTTCAAAGCAATTAAATTTCTGTTTGACACTGCTTTATGTCTCTTTGTGGCTATCACATATTCATGAGGATTGACATAAACGAGGCGATATGGCAAATTAGAAACATTTCTTAAATCGGATGAGCACGCACTACTTAAATCAGGGTCATCCAAGCCAAGGTCAACAATGATTACGGCACCACCACGTAAACCAACGGCAGCAATCCCAACCATCGTCATCATAGTCTCGTTAAAGAAGGGACGGTTACTTCCACCTTCCTCAAAGTGACTTACAACGCTCACGCTGCTAACCGGCTCCGGAAGTTCAATCCACTTCATTGGTGCACACCGAATGGGGTCAAAGAGGACTAATGCTCCCAAAAAGTCCCTATTGGGGTTGCTGTCGTCGGTAAATGATATCCCTAGCAGTAATTTCCGGGCTCCCGACGAAGTCCGTTGGTTATGGATGGCCAGCTCGGCGGCGCATGTTATACGGCCTCCAGTGAACGTATAACTACTTGAAGAGACAGCGACAGATGAGTCCGAATTTGAATTTGTACCAAATCCCGACGACTGGTCCTCAAAATAGCGATTCACCGGGAAGCACTGGATGACTGAATGGTTAAAGCTGCAACCCCAGGTGCAATCTACTCAAACGTAAACAACAATACATTCATCAGTATGCAACAGATAATTAATTACACAGGATTAATAACCTTCCTTTTCCTTCATACTATAGTAGCGAATGATTAGTGCAATAACAATGAACAAACCCTGAGAAATAAATCCGGAAAGATATATCCCGCCAGGGACCTCTGGACTGGTCTTCGGAAGAGGAGTTTCCGGCTCATAACAGAATGGAGAAAGAAGGTTCTCCAAATTGTTTGTATGTTCAAATGTTTCCTCTGCCATCTTTTATATAGCTTGTTTGTCGGCTTGTTCAACTCTCAACCTAACCTCTGACTTACTTTGGCCAGACGTTAGCACATTAAATTAAATGTATAATTAAACCTGGAACATTATTTTAAAAGTTTACATCCACTTCACTGTCAACAGTGTCAACAAACGTTCCTCGCTCATTATTCATTATTATTTATTCATTATTCATATTACATTTAAAATCTGTTCACATGATACATGACACATGATAAGTGTTTTTTTTTAGTTCAGCACACATATATATTCCCCTTCACAAACCACCGGTGTAAATGCACTTCCATTTTCACTTTTGATATATCTACATTCTAGGAACTGAGTCAGTGCATTGTTGGAGGAGGTGTTCGTTGATTTGTTGGAATTTATAATTGTTACATTTAAAAATAATGAGATACTTAAAATTATATGTAGGTATTTACATTTTTTTAACCAAAATGGTCGCAGTTTGTTGATAAATAAAAATGGTACACAAACATAATATTTTAACTGATGAGCTGAAGCAGTTATTTTTTTGCAGTCAAGTCAAAGGACTTTTTACGTGTCTATAGTTTGGTTTGCGGTGTTTGGCTATTTAGGTTCCAACCAAAAGTTCCATCCCAGTCGTAGTGCAGCGGTATCCAACGCATAAAAGGTGATCCTGTTCCAAAAAGTTTGTTGTTGATGCGGCTGATTTAGATGCTAGCTTAGGAAAGGAGGAGGATGAGGAGGCAGCCCACCGAAACGAACGTACACAGTACAATGAACAGTGCTAAACTTGCTGGGTTCCCCTACCCTCCGTTCTTATTACACGTGAAGAGGATTGCGGGATGCTGTCCGGGGCAAAGTGAGAAACGGAGCGTGCGTCAAAATAGTAAATGCACTGCATGCAGACGCTGCGCTGCTCTGTTGACTAGAGTGAGCATGGAAGGAAGCATTGAGCAAAAGCATTCTTTGGCGTGTGTAGTAGTGAGTGTATTTACTTACATGAAACATGTGCTTTCAGAAGATTTTGGTGTGAGCTTGATTTGATTGTTGATGAGAGTTTGAGAGTCAAAGTTTATAAATTTAAAGTTTGATTGTTTTGTTTTGTTGGGTTAAATTGAATTGGTTAGTGAAGTAGTTGATTTTCGAATAGTTGTAATCAGTCCGTTATGGTTTATTGAGTTAGTACACTTGAGAGCTAAAACCACAGCTGATTAAATTGTTTGAGGTGTGAACATTATTTTGTTGTCAACTTCCGAACATCAACGGAGGATTTATCGTCATTGTTGGCTGACTCCAGGAAAAGGAGGAGGAATCATGCGGCCATTAACTGAAGAAGAGACTCGCTTGTTTTTCGAGAAACTTGCTAAATAGTAAGTAGTTAGTAATAAGTTAATATTTTGTTCTGTTCTGTGAACGTATTAACTGAGCTAATTAATTGATTTATTTATTT
>JAQGAI010000390.1:0-21310 GCA_034696905.1 Lepidocyrtus violaceus
AAATTACACTCTGCTATGACATACTGGATCAACTGAGAAAACCGCATAAAAGGCAGTAAAAACGAGAAACACAATATTAAATCTATTTTGCATCATGAAAAGTTGCCCTCGGGAAAAACTGGATTTCTTTTGGTTAAGAATAAGAACCAGTATAAGTCATACGTAAGAGTAGGTAAGCATCATGGCTTTAAAATTACTAATACATTTTTTTTTAATTCGAAGAAACGAATTACGTTTGATCTAAAAATGTGGTAAACAGAAAAAGCTGTACATTACTTACAAAATCTTACTCACTTAGTCATTCTACAAAATGCAAAACACACGCGTTACACTTAGGTACTAAACTTTACACCTGTATTTTTACTCACTGCTACTACATATCTTACTGTTAATACCACCACCACCATTATCTACTACAAGATTAAAAAATTATTCGTGAAAGAGAAAACAACCACGACATGGCACGGTAATCTTGAAGATGGACAGTTTACTTTAAAATAAATCTTTGCATTGATTTGTAGCACGAAGCTACATGCCAATCCTTTATAAGTTTGTAACGTTTATAAAATCCAGTTTTCATCTGATCTATAATAATGAAAGGTGGCTTTTTAAAGGTTGCCAAAAATTCCTCGGCATTTTGTTTTACGAGGACTAAATCCGCTTCCTACTCACATTTGCTCATGAATAGGCAACTAACTCTGTCCTTAATCTAGAGTTGGTTTGGTAATAGAGGAGCGCTATTATTACTCACAATGTAATTATAATTCTGCTTTATCTGTTCTCAAACCGGGCCTGCGAATCATTTTTTTTTGTTGGAATGCTAGTGAGCGGGATTGCTATTTTTACTTTTATATCAGTTTTCTGATTATTTCTGAAATTTTTGAAGTTGGACTTTGGAAAACGAAACTGTACAGCAATGCGGGGTAAATTACTCGACCGGAAATTAAAGTTGATTTTGTCGCACCTTACCATTTTATACGGGAGGACAATGGGAATAAAAACGCATGTAATATAAATTTGAAATATACACAAAAGTCTCCGTGATATGAACGAGTAAAAAATAGAGCCTCTTTTGAGAAAAAATGGTACCTTATCATCGTATTGCAAAATAATATGCTATATAGCTATACTCTCCACAGCTAGCTAAGTAACTAAAACAGTGCATGATGTATAATATGCAGCCTTGATACGATAATGCTGTTAAAATATTTTATCATAAAAATAAAACATAATTATTTCTGAGCTGTGTGGAGTTTTGTAATTCACGGAAAGGGTAAAAAATAGATTCACACACCACATGCGCACGAGAAGGAGGAGGAGAGGACAACGACGTATTTATCAAAAAAGGAAAAGTTGAGAAAAAAACTTGCCTAGTTCTATCTATTCTTGTAAAAGTTGTAGGAAAGGCGCTGAAGGTTTCTTTTGTGGCTCCAGGAAACGCATCTGCACGCATGCATGGAAACCACATGAAACGTAATATATTTTCTTGCCTTTTCTGCATAAAATATATTATGAGAAATGCAGTTTAATATAAAATCTGCATGTGCGAGCTAGTCCTTCTTTGGGTATATGTATGACGCTTCTTACATAGGTAATGTGTGTGTATCTGTGAGTAGGTATGTGTAGTAGATACAGTCTTCTCAAGAATCAACATTTGAAAGTCCATCCGTCCTTTAATACACGCTTCTTGAATATCTTTTTTCTTTACGACTGCTCAGGAAAGCTAAGGCCGGGGAGTTGATGGAGTTGAGCTGCTAATAAATTCGTAAGAATTGCATGCTGCTGTTTGTTTCCGTGCAATGAAAACTTTGCTCTAGGTTTTGTAATCAACAATTTTTAATTTCCATATCATGCTTAATAATTGTATTAACGTTTTTTATGACATTTTCAAACTATTCAATAATCTTTGATGATAAAAATTTCTGATTACCATATACAATTTTTTTCAGTTTCAAACAAATGTACTTGGTGCATCCTTAATATTTGTCCTTGTTCCTTACAAAAAATGACAAACTTGAAAGATCCCATACCAAAACAATTCTTACGATAATGTTTAGATCAAGTTGTAGAGATTTAATTGCTTTTTGTACAGTTCAAATGTTTCAAACATCTTCCTTTCCTGTATTGGACTTCTCCAACAAACAATAATACTAATCGTAAGTAAGTATGCATGCCTTCATCTCATATGACTACTTTTTTATCTGTCTGGTCTAGTTTTTTGCAGCAAAATGGATATATTTCCTAGAGTTCATCCTCTATTATATTTTCCCAAGTTCTTAGGGTCTTCTTAAGACATTCAATCCTCTCCTAAAAAAGACAGCAATGAGACAAGTAGCGAAATCGGGGAATGAGAAAATGAGAAAAGGGGGTATCTGACGAGAAAGAACCAGATTTTTTTATAAGCAATACATCTTGGTGAAAAATTCTGACTAAAAGTCCTGTTTCTCCCTGCTGGCAGTTATGCATTCAGTCAACGTTTTTGGTTCATATTCATAACATAACTACTACTAACAGTAATAATAATACATTGCCATGCCACATTATACTTATTCGTTTTTTTATAAAAAAAAATTTGGTCTCTCAACAAAACAATGTATTACATAGCGACTATACTAAATGTAGGATATCTGTATGAGCAGAACAATAATATTAGAAATGGTATGGTGGAAACATATTTTTCAAACTATTTATTTTTTGCTTCATTCGTTAAATTGGACGTTTTGGAGGTTTGACCAAAAAGATTACCATTAGGAGAAAAAAAAGAAGAGGAATACATCACGTCATAAGACGGAGACCGAGAAGAAGAGAAGTTGATGCTCTCCTCGGAGAGCTGAACTCAACTGACGGAGCAAAAGAAAATTCTATTTTTTGTGAGTTGTTCCTCCTAATAGCGTCCCAGCCTTTCTTCGGTTTACTCGTATAATACATGGCCATTTACCTAAACATTGCGTCATTTAGATAACAATGCCTACCAAATAACTAATTACATATAAATTTAGATTTTATTTCTCCTGAGTAGTGCTAATGCATACTCATTTTGAGCACTCCATAATAATACTTACGTACGTATCACAATAAAGTTTTTTTTTGCTGGCAAAGTGAGTTTTTTTCTTCCTCAGATATTACTCTCAGCTCTTATTTATCATAATAATTTGTAACTGTTATCCTTTATCATAGCTAAACTTTTACAATGTATATTGTAAAGTATTTAGGTAACCATATTCTCTTCCCTTCATCCCAAACTGTTAATCATCCGCTCTAACCTATTCTTCAAATGTCAGAGAGGAATTTTGTTGTTATTTTATTATCGGTAATTGCAAGAAGCGGAGGAATAGTCTCAAGTTTGTCCAAAAAAAAAGTTCGCACGACTGGTACAGGGAGATTAGGGACATTTACAAGTGATCGAAATGCATGTAGTAACCGATGTCGAATGAATTGTCTATTTTTAAAGAGAACTATGAAATACCTGTAGTTGTTGTTAGAGGAACATGAGAAGAGCAACGACACAATCATATCAATAGTAACAACAACTTACTTTTGAAAAGTAAAAAAAAAACGTAAATTCGATATGAAATGACTACCCAACTCTGACTTTTACGTGTCCTGTATCTTTTGTAGCAACCACCGATAATAATGGACTGGGGTTTAGTAACGCTGACGGACGTGTGTGCGAGTCCTGTCAATTCTTGCAAGCTATATATAAAAACATGATTGCTTACAGATTCGTTTACTATCATGTATGTGGTTTAATAGAATCCAATCTTAAAAATAAAAGTAAAACTATTTTTACATTACACTCGAGCAGAGCATTTATTGTTTTATATCATCCAAAGTGTATTCCCTATATACTGTTGCTGATCAAACTACTTGGTATTCAATGTCACTTGGATGGCTATTTTTTTATCATTATTGTTTCATGTGTGTGGCTCCTTGATCGTTATATCCACCTTTCGGCAGCAGCTTCAGTTGCCGGGTAAGTATAAATAACAATAACATTAAGATTGGCATCAGCAACCAGCAGCAACCGTATAAGCCAGCCATCCAATATGATGATGCTTTTTTTTCAGATGAAAGGAAACCACTCTGGCGAGATTTTGATCAAATCTTCTCAGGTGCTTACTTATTTATAGCTTAGCATATTTGCATTTTTTTATCTTGGAGTTGAAATTCCTACAGGTTTCTGCAATGCGAGAGACAACGTCGGCAGTGATTATGATGGTGGTGGCGATGGTGATGTTGATGTAAAAAAAATAAGTGAATGGAGAGTGATCATTGATCTTATCAAAGTGACAAATATTACTTGCTTCGCAATCATCCTCTCCTATTTACTTCACCCAGAAGACTTATTAAGATTGACTGGCTGAACATGGTATCCAGCTGGGCCGTATTTGTTTTCTGCGGGGGAATGAAAATTTCTTTTCAATTATACTGCTCAATTTGCAAACGTTAAAGAGCAGAAGCTTCATGTGCTTGTTTTGATGACATGGGTTAATTGGATTTGCTATTTTTGTGAATCAATTTTTTTTAATATCAAATTTCAATAAAGAGTTCAACATCACATTTAGGTACTCCGTTCCCATAAAAATGCAATCTTTCGAGTTTCTTTTTGCGTATTTTTTATATACCAAAAAAAAATCTCAGACATCATATCAGTTTAGGTTATTCAAGCTTGTTTGCATTCACCACGAAGCCAAGCTATGCAAATGATTTGGTGTCAATAAATAATTCTATATTGCTTTACTAACATGTCATTATTCTGCTTGCTAATTACAATTGTTTTCAAGGAACAATTCCGTTGGTGTTCTTTTAGCCCCCGTTATGATTACCACAGTTTATTTCATTTCTTGCCAGAAGTAAGACATCGCTCACAAATTGGTATGACTTGAGTGAAATGGATATATACAATTCTACTATTTTTTGGCTTTAAAGTAGAAATCTGCGAAGGTGATGGGTCTCTATACGCACTAACTATTTAATGAAGGTGGATTGTTGACGGCGATGTTGTTCTGCTGTCCTAGTAGTACATATGTCTATATTGTGCCTATTATTATTATTATTATTACTTACTCCACTTTTGAGATCCTACCAAAACGTCCAAATATCGTTCACAAGAAATAGAAAATTAATGGATCTATTTCTTCATCAAATGAATGAATGAAAGCAGACGCGGCGTGATTAGGGTAGGTATGCCGAGGATATATTAAAATCAATTAAGAGCAATATTGCAAATGTATCAAGCTATTTATGCAGTTATACTAATTTCGTTCTCAATAAATGAACAATTTAGATTTTTCTTGATACTATTATGACTAGGGAAGAAACGCGTTTGGTGATATGGATTGGAATGAGAAAATTATTGGGAAATACACCTTTAGATTTGTAAATTACTAGTTTACGTTAGGCAGGCCACTACATACTACGTCTTGCATAAGAAACAATGTCTGACAATGAGTGAGGTGCTGAAGCGGTTTGTCCCCCTGATCATCAATGAATGCGTGTATAAAATAGTCAGCACGTCAGACAAAATTTTTATTTTAAACTAATATTGAAAAAATGGTTTGGTTTCTTTCAATCAACTCAAAAAATGGTAATTGGGTTGATGGATTATTTACTACGAATACATATTTTTATATTCACATCGAATTTAGGTAGGCACACACATTTTTTAACTGTAACAATTTCAAATTTTTGCACCATCAACATTGAAATGAGAAGGCAAGAATGCTTCATTATTTTTCTTCGTTTAAATACTAATATGACTACATCAGAGCTATTTATGATTATTGCAGTATGTATACCACAGGTGCTCTAACCCAATGAATGAGTCAAATTCGGTAAGAACATTACCTAGATACGTCAACATTTTTTTGGACTTGCTCACATCCATCAGAAAACGAATCCCGACGTCGTCAGCCACCAGTACAGGTCAAATTTAATTTGCGGAAATACCCTCACGTCTTCGTCGTCAATATAAAAATTATTTTTGAGATTCATCGAAATAACGACTCATCCCGAAGTTTTGCGTTTCCTCCTTTTTATACAAGCTTTTTGTGTTAAATGGAAAACAAGGATTGAATATTGGTACTAGCCATTCATGCTCATCATAAAGTAATAATAGACACCTGAATTTGGTAAACTAGAGCCTGTTATTGTTTCCAAAAAGAATTGAGCAAGTGACCACTCGTTTCTTCGAAGACGGGTTGATGTTGATTATTGTTTTTATGAGGATGATGTTATGATGATCATCATTAAAGTGTTATTGAAGTTTCCTCGTCTCCTTGCTTGCGCTCCTCTCAACCCATTCATGAAAAAAAATATCTGTTTAAGGTTGCATCCTTCATTTTGAAACTTGATCTAACCAATACAAATACTTGCAATAAAATTCGTTTCCTCAAATTTTCCATCCACATAACCCTAGCTGTCGTGTGTAGCATAAGATTGGTAGGTAGAGAAACTACTAAGGAGGCTACTTCAGGAAGGTAAAATATGAGCTAAATTTGGCAAATTGAACTGATTGTGAATAATAAGCAGAGCCACCAGGATTCTATTACAAGATATACCCACTGCACATATTTACAATGAAAATTAATCTGCAGAGGCTTAACGCGTTTTTCTCAGACAATTGACTAACCGTCGCGTCACGAATATATGACGCTTTCCCATCACAACTATATATTGTTCTTGTTTTTTTTGCGTATGGCTTTATCATTAATCATTACGGTAAGAAAATATAGGAATCAATAATAATCATATCAAATCATCTCAAAGGGTCATTATTTGCTTGTTGGTAACTCAAAAATAATTGGTTGCTTGCGGTACCCAAAATATCATTATCTTTTGAGCTCTCCCTCTCCCAGATTTCAGTTGTATTTTAAGAAGTTTGCTTTTCTTTTATACTGAAATGAACTGATACGAATTTACATCAACCCTAAAATTACTTCTACATGTTTAGCCATTTTCTTCTTCCCTTTTCATCCTCTCTTTCTCTCATATGGCAGTGGTATTGGTATGGTCGTGGTAAGAGGGCAAAAGTTTCTGCTACCGATGCAATTATTACTACAACACAACTACCATTACCACTTTCGGTTCACTTTTTTTCCCTACATGTCGTACGCAAAGGTATGCGTACTAAACAATGAGTAATATGGATAGGGTTAGAGTAAAAGGGAAGATTTTCAAGGGAGAAAAAAAACAAGTATAGTGACCTCTGAAATTCTCCGATATCATAAAAATGATGGTGGATTGCATCCATCATTCATGATAAATAATATGAGACGACGATGATGATGATCATCAAAAATTCAAAAGTCTACGCATACCCGACTACGATAGACGTTCGACTCTAGCACAAACAAAAGTGTACAGAAAATATATGCGACCATAACCAGATTTTTTTTAAAGGTACGGGAGATCTAGTCTAGTCTGCAGCAATGCATAGTTTTCGCTTTAGTTTTTTTTCACTAAACCTAACTGAAAAAAGTGAACCCAGCACCACCTCCAACGCCGCCGCCACGACCAGAGAGCAATGATGGAGCTGAATTATTGGAGCACCTACTTTTATAAAAACGGTTTCTAGCTTCTTTGGTCACTCAAAAGAATTGGTCAGAGAGTAATCTTGCACGGCCATTGAAGGAAAAATTTGTTTCGATTGTTAATTTTTCATAGGAGCATAATATTTGTTTTTATTGTTGAACATATTAAGGGGGGCCATTATAGCTGTAACAGAAGGTAAGACATTTTTCCTTCTTGTACTTTGACTCCGCACGTACTTTAATTTTTTTTTTCAAAGAAAAAAATCCCAACTACGTACATTCATACCTAATCATTTTTCCTTACTAACATCGGATGCAAACGAACCTAACTAGTATTGTATTGCAAGAGAGTATCTCCGTCGCAAAAAAAGGGTAATTGAAAGTGGCAACATTAATAGCATACATATAAATGAATTACTATAAAAACAGAGAATTTTTGTAGAGTAATTATTATTTTACTCGCTCAGGGACTAATCCTTCTGTAAAAAAAAGTTTGGCAGAAAAGGTACTTTATTCAAAAAGGGATGCTACCACACTTGATCGGCCCATCATCATGTCATCATAAACTAGAAGTGAAAGAAATTGCAAGAATTCCTCATTTGCTTAGTAATATATACTACCCTCTTGGATCGTACCTTCATTTCTTCATCCCAAAAGTAACAAAATAATCAGAAACGAAATTAGATTTAAAAAACGGCAATCACAATATTTAAATGGTTACGCATATGTATATACTTTAATCAACTGAAATGTAGTTGTTTGCTTCTGAACAAGCTGTAACAATGCAAAGCAAACATAAAGTTCCACATTTAGAAGCAGTTCAGCTCACTCACATTGTTGAATTGTCAGAAAAAAAGGATAGGAGTTTACAATAACCAACGAAAAGAGATGACGACGTTTCCTTCAGGTACATGAAAACATTTATACAAGGTATGCACGTGATCTAATTGCCTTAATTTTGAAACGAAAGATTCGAGGGAATTCTTCTTTTTATATCATCCCTAAAGAGAACAAAAAAGGACGTGCCAAACTCAATAATAATGCAATTGTAAGTAATCATAATCGGAATGATGTAATGATATTTTTCTTGTGAACAAAAACACACAAACCGAATGGAAATTTCATGTTTGAACAACTTTTTTCTTACAAAAAGAAGAGTACCAATATTTGCCCATTTATATTCAGATTTTAATGGTACATACATACATACATATAACTATGAGATGACTGTCCATTTCTAGCACCAAAATATCATCATCAGCCAGCTAATCTAACATAATTTATCTTTCCATCAACTTCAACTGACGTTTTTGTTAATCCCTTTATTTCTCTACTGTTCTGCGGAACCCCCAACATCCAAGTACATAATAATAGCAATATATTCACCTTTAAAAAGCAATTATTTCATGTTATGTTTTATAAGTGGACATTGAATTGGGGAAAAGATTACCTCACAAGCTAGGTTCATCGTATTTTTTTCTGGCGGCGGCTGAAAGAATCATGTAGTTTCCTTGATTGCGATTTCACAGTGTTGTGTGAACAAAAAATGTGAATTCTTGGATAAAGTTTTGTTAATATTTCTTCTTCTTCTGTGTTTTCTATAAATGTTACCTATTTGAAGATTATTAGGAAGGAGGATAAAATTATTACCATGAACAGCAACATTATCAGCACTCCTCCATTATAAATTATGAGATATTAACTGATTGATTGTAAAATTGAAAATATTTGTGGCTGGGCTAGAGGGATGATGGCTATAAATATCAACAGTATATTGGGATACGTATGCTTTTTAATTTTTTTTTTAAAATGCCCTTTCATTGTCCCTTTAAATACGGCTCCAAAAACAATGTGCGAAAGTTTCTCAGAATTGATGATGTGATAACACTATCTGGTATTAAATATGTATCGAGAAGATTCTTCACTGTTGATCGGCATGGATTAATTTTGGAATAAAATGGCAGAACAGCACTTCGAAGAATAATGAATATTTCACAATTTGTTTGTTTGAAAGTCGTAGTTCACAAATGACCTTTTCAATAAAACCGTTTGTTTGTGTTTAGAGACTACTCAACATCAGAATTTTGCTAGCTGAAGTAAGCATATCAAAACCATGTAAAATTGACTTGTTGCTTAAAACTCCCTAAAAAAATTGCTACCTCTTTACTACTTTTAGAATTGTTGTGCGCACGATATTTGGTAAATTAGAGACTTGTACATTCGATTTTACAGATTGCATAAGCTATTTCTCAAGAATCATTTCAACATTTTCGGCTTCCCGGAACCAGACAGTGTTTTTAGGGTTGTTTGACTTCCTTGCAAGGAAAACTTTCGAGATACGTCCAAATTGCAACGCTTGAGTCAAACGGTGAGTTCATTTGTCTTAAAATATTCATACCAGTTTTCTATAAATATCTTTGATCGTCATCCTGCATAAGCAGTAGCTCATAATATGTATTATATTCATAAAATCCAACTTAGCAATCCTATCCGATAATGGACCAATTTAGGCATACATACATATTTATTTAGCTTCTTATTTGGTGCTTCACCATCAAGCATCATCACCGGTGGTATGAGCTGACGATGAGTTTTTTTTTGTAAATTTCTTTTGAAAATGACAGCCGACATGGATTCCATAAAAAGGTAGTGGCAACTAGCAGCACAATTTAATAAATTTACCATTTCTCACAGCTCAGGCTCCCAGCTACTTTTCTTCCCTTCCCAGATTCAGCATCCAACGTCGCCAAGAGAGGAAAAAAAATTAGAGTGAGTGTGTGAGGAATGAGTAGCTCAGATTTAGAAGGAAAAAAAGTGACAAAAAAATGAGAAACCAGAGTTACCTACATTGCATTGTTTCAATGATAAAATTAATTTAAAGATTTCTTCTCATGTGCCTATTCTGGTTTTGCCGAGCTGGGATAAGAGATTCCGAACGTGAAGGAACTAAATAAAACAGTATTTTTTTTACATGAGATTTACTGCTCTATTCTTGGAAGGATATTATAAAATCAGAAAAAATGGCCAAGACATCATCAACATCAAACCATCACTCTAGTAGAATAAAAGTGTATTTTAATACTTTAGAGTACATTACATCTCATCTCTTTCCCCAGTCCATTCTTTCATTTATGAGTAGTAATAATAATGAGTAAGAAAAATTAGATGAGTTTAGTGAATCCAAGCTGAGCTGATGATGATGATCTCTCCATTTAATGTTTTTGTCGGAGAGGTAGTAGAACGTTCCTGAAGAAACAACATTGATGTAAGATTCACTAGCTAAAACAATTTTTAACACAATATTTTTTTGTTGTTTTCCTTCCATTTTATACCTGCTGAGCATAAATACTACATATACAGTAATCTTGGAATGTACAAATGTGTGCTTTCTCAACTTAAAAAAGAAACTTAAATTCTTTCCTATCATCCTCCCGTGGCTGTGTCCTTTTCACTCCGATAGAAAGCTTAAAAGCTTTGTGAGTATTTTTCTAATTCTCTTTGGACTCTGATGATGATGACGACGAGGAGGACGATGATGATCAATCTATTTATCTCTATTTTTCTCTGGGCCTTCATCCACTTTGGACATTCATAATCGAGCGTGTGATCATAATTCTCATTCTTATGACAGCTCTTCATATAAGCATTATACCGACACTTTGTTTCGTTTTTTTTCATGTTCGTACTATTTACATGTGAAGTTTAATGCATCCATGCATTTTCTTCGTCAAGATGATGTCTTGGCATCTCTCACTGTCTCTCTTTCTTACTCTACCTGAGCCACTACTACTGCTGATGTCGAGGAGGAGAGGAGACGTTGTTGAGCAAAGCCATTTTTTGTTACCTTTCCTCGTTCCTTCAGTCATAGTCACTCAAATCAGTGTATTTAACAATGAAGGAGAACAAAAAAAAGAAGCCAGAGAACAAACTCCTTTAGATCACTACTCGGCTGGCTCTCAAGATGCGAGAGATGCGATTTTATTATTAGTGAGCAGCTCAGTGAACCCTTTTTTTCTTTTCAAAAAACGTATTGCCTAAATACGATGTGAATGCCCATTAAGTACTCTTCTCTGCTCACTTTTTTTGTGTTCTGAGAGAGTCATTTAATGTACAGCAGAACAGAGAAATGAAAATGAATATAATAAACACGTTCAAAATAAATAATAATAATAAAATAATAGAGTTGAGTATGAGTGAGTGGAGCATATAAGGAAGGTATAAGTAATATTCTAATAATGAGTGTAGCCTTAGCAGGTGAACATAAATGAGAAGATGATGATGATGACGGCAATTATGATGATAATGTGTCTTTCCTTTCCCTGTTTACTTCCCTAACTGCCTGCTGCACATTGTGTTATTATTATTTTTTATTAATTGTATCACTCAAGATGATTTCCTTTTTTAAATTTTGTTACAAAGCCAGTTTCGTCTTTCAAGTGGACTACAATAAAAATTTAGATAGATATTGTTGGGTAAGTTGACTTATAACAAGCCGATATGATTGGCGGCCCAATCATATTTCCAAATTGAGAATTGATTTCTTCACACGGTAGAGTAGGGTATGGTAGTGGAGAGATTTCAAAGTCAATTCGCACCTTACGTCAAGTCTCTGCAGATCACATTAATTCTTATAATGTCAATGAAAAACTAACATGCATTGCGCATTTCAAAACATGAAAACGTTTTGTGACTAGTGGGCCATCTGTCAGGATGTCATAATTTATTGCACTAAATGATAAATGAGTGGAGTCTGATGGGGATAATGACGAGTGACGATGAGCCTTATGCAAAATGTAAGAGTTTCTGTTGATTCAACTTCCTTTGTAATTTACAGTACAATATTTTCAATCCCAATAATGAATAATGCACAAACTGCAGTTAGAAACAGATTGTGCTTGTTCATTGCAAAAAAAAAACCGTTTGTAAAATTACCTATGTATTACAACTCAAATGTTTCAAAGTCAGCTTCAAATCAAGCTTTAATGAAGAATTGCATGAAACTGCATGAATAATTGCTTGGGTAAAATTATAATTTTCATTTGTGGTCCTACCCCTCCAAATCAAATAATTTGTCTGCGGCCCTCTTCTATACTTAAGTGGGCCTCTTTAGACGTTAAGTGTTTTAATGAGCAATCTTGCCTGCTGGGCAATCTGTCGCAGCAACAAAGCTAATTATGCGTTTGCCTCGCCAATTATTTCGGGAAGTCATTGGTTTTGTTTCAATTGCAGCAGCAATAAGACTCTTTATTGAAGGACTGACAATGAGACAGCCAAAGATGATTTTTTTTGTGAGGGAAAAGTAAGAAATAAGGCCATGCAAGAGAAAATAAAAAATAAAAGGGCTTAAAATACCAAAGCACATGTGTTTTAATTAAGCCAGAAATAGTATGATTTTAGCTTACCTTCACAAAATCATCAAGTTTAACTGCACCTTTTCAATTGTGGGGATTTTGACAAAAAATTGACTTCAAATCTTCAATGACGTCGTGGTAAAGAAAGGTTGTCTAAAGTTCTCTCCCATATACTTTCTCTCAACTCACAGCAGCATAAATATCGGAACGTCAATATATAGTTACCTTCCTTTCACTCAAACTTCTTTTTATTTATGGAGTCCTCCAAGCAGAACGCTCCTTTAATAGTACGTGAAGGGGAAAACAGGCAGGGTGTGAACACAAGCGTTTACAAAGAGTAAACAAAGTAATTGCGGCAGGAGCACATGGGTAGCTAGCAATAAAGTATAATAAATTGTTACTAACACTTAAAAAAATCCGGAAAACAGGGAGTTTAACTTAATAACGTGCTTGGGCTCTCCCGTTCTTCAGGTTGATGATGATGACAACGAGCACTAAACATAGTTTTGTATTACAAAATAAACATATTAATTGAATACAACGTAACAGGAGGAACAAGAAAACGAACAAATTGAAATCAAATCCAATTTTTATCCTTCTTCTTCCCACAGCAACTTCAATATAAAACAAATGTCTTCTAGATATATATGTAATATGGCAACCGGCTAAAGTCTCTTTTGAATAAACCTGTCACTCAAAACAGTAGCAAGCAGGAGTAGTAGTTCTGTTGTTGATGTTGAAGTAGTAAAAAACTAGAAAGGAAACCACCAAAGATAATCACTTTTGTTCGAGTGAAGATAAGAGAGAAAAAAACATACAGAAAAACAGGCTTTTCACCTTCTGTCTACTCTTCCCCTTCCCTGTTCTGTAGGAAATAGAATGCCGAAGACTGGGGCAATGGGAGAGGAGCACAAGCATAAAACTAAACCAATTAGGTTGGGATTATGTTACATCCACCGAGAGTTTTTTTTATCCAAAACTGTTACGAACTGTTGATGGGGAATGTTTTTTTTTGCTTTCTCCAATGTCACTTATCCCCTTCGTTTAAAAAATCAATTTGATTTTTGACGTTTTTTTTTAAACTTGGTAATAAATCTTTAATTAGCATTGTTAACAACGTGTCACAGCTAATGTTTTCCTTTCGTTTTTACAAATTGAGTCCCACAAAAATTGTTGGCGAATTGATGTAAGAGAAATGTTTGAATGACATGAAATCTTTGTTGTAGAAGGATTCAAAACTCGCATTCAAACTGAAAGCCAAGAACACTTTTCGCTAGAACTGCCTAACTACACAGTACTGGTCGTGAGGTGAGCTCATCTCACAATGGAGAAGAAGAAATCCTGTCAGGGTAAACTTAAGCCTCACAAGTTACTCATCATCGCCACTTACTTACTCCCTTACTTTTTGGTTGGTTTTTCGTTCGCATGTTCATAATAACAACCCACGACGGACATACATCATCATATCATGTGAAGTAGATCCTCTGTAGTTAGGAGGATTTTTGTGAGCTGTGAGCAGGGCAATATAACATCGCAGATCGCGTAGCTGAGAAACAACAACATCCGATCTATAAAATGAAGACGTTCTTATGCCTCTCTAATTCTCTTGCTCACACCGGCAGCAGTTACCCAGCCAAGGAAGCGCTTTGACGATGAGACACATTACTGGGTTAGCAGGTAGTGAAGCAGATAGTGACAGTAAAAGATTTTTTCGTTCTACTCTAGTAAAGAAATGGTTTTAGGAAAAATTATGAGACAAATTTGCTGGATTGAGATTGGGTGATGTGATTTGATGATTATTTAAGCTTAACTAGGTGTACCGCACTCAAGATTTACAAGAACTGTACAAGAACTTTCTCTGTAGTATTTCGGTTTTGTATAGATTTTTTATGAATGCATAATGAATTAGTTACTTGTTTAACCGTGGGGTCAACAAATAGTTGACAGTCAGATTTTTTTAAAATATTTTTTACAACTGGCTACCTGGAGCGTTTTTCCAGTGTTTTTCTATTTTAATTTAAAAAAATTTAATGTATGGATGATTGGGCAATCATTGACTTTTGTGTATGTACATTTAGACTTTGAATAATTTCTCCGAAAAAGATCACCGACAAAAAACTTACAATTCCAGCGAAATGAAGAAGTAAAATAAAATTAATGCGGTATAATAATATCGTCAATCTTTTCAGGTATTTGTGAAAAGTAATGGATTACCGATGTGGATGAAAAAATACAGGAAAGGATTACGAAATACTTATTCCTAAGTTGGAGCAAAACAAAAGCATTTCGTTTTCATAAACAATTTTCATAAAAATCCTGCATACCAAAATCATATACATTCATTCTTCTTCATTTCATGTCGGTTGGCATTCAGTTTTGAGAAGAGTTATTTTTACTTAATATTCATGATCCCCTCTGCTTACATAAGAACTGAAGTCCTTGTGTAGGTCAGTTCGAGTTCATCAAACTTGCATCAAACTTGCATCAGCCGATACGAATACCGTTTTGTAAAGGTTACATCGGAACAATTTTTATTGCACAATATTACACATTTTACTTTCATTGGCTTTCAACTCCCCCATGTAATACATTCATTCCTTGAACACTTCCACTGTCAGTCTTTGTCTTCACATCCCAAACTAAATGAAGCGGAAAGGTTGACTTAGCACACTGGAAGTAAGCTGGACGTGCCCTTCCTCCAACATGGATTAAGCAAGATGAGGACGGATGAGTGACTAACCTTAAGCAAGTTAATTCATAGTTCATGTACAAAAACTGATCCAAACTGCATAACAATGGGGTAGACAATACCATCACTCTGTTTATTTGGTGTTGTTGACGTCCCCGCTACAAAACAACGTTGTAGCGGAGACAAGGCCAAAGTAAATCATTGTGAAAAGGAGCAAATAAAATTAGGACCGCACCAAATACCTCTCTGTTTTGAAGGTAGCATTTATAGCTGTTTCATAACAGGCCCAGACATTCAACCAACTTTGTTTTTTCTTCTTCTTCGCCTTCTTCTTCCAGTTATCTATTTATAAGTGGAGGGGACAAGGCATTACACAGTTTATTACAAAGCGTTTACAAGGGAGAGGAGAGAAGAAAGGGTATAATTTTACATCCATTTGAAATGGAAAGGAGCCGCTCAAGCGAGAGCTGAGCATTGTTATTAAAAGAAGCGACACACACGCGTATTCCCTTTTTGTGATGGTGACAAGGAGTTAAACACCTACACACTGGGACAGTCCCAGAGCTCATTATAGAGGGGGAACAAAGAGCAAAGTCATTTCCATTTAAATATGTACGCACGGGAACAAAACGGACTCTGCTGGACAAGGGGTAACAAGTCTCGTCCTCACAAGTCCTAACAACACAACAATGCTATACAAATGTAAGGACCTACACAGTATAATGAAAAAGGAAGCCAGTAAAAGTTTTTCGTACTTTGGAAACATGACAGAACCAAAAATAAACACATTTCATTGTCTACTCATTTATAGGCCTATTTTGGAGAACTGGGGACAGGAGTTGCGTAACCGTGAACTTTATAGCGTCATCCTAGTTGGTGGCAAAAAGGGTAAAAAAAAATTGTGAACCGAAGTAGCTCTTAAAATATCACAGTGAAAAGGGCTGTTTATTATGGTAAAGTAAAATACTGGGAAATCTATTCTTTCTCATTGAATCTTCCAAGTATGTTTTCTTGCAATTTTTTTTTCTTTCTGTGTTCCTATTTTTTGCTGTTAATTTTATCATCAGAAGACGATCATGTTTAATTTTCTCTTTAGCAATATCTTGGTCAAAATTATTATTGTAACTAGCAACGCGAACGGTTTACAAAAACTTACGATGTACATGAGCATTATAATTCCATCTTTTACAAATACCGTTTTTATTCGGCGCGTCAAACAATTCCTTCCAAGTTACGTGTTTAAATGTTCACTTAAATATGGGAGGAACATTATTTTATTTTAGTATTTGAAGTGAAGTCCGCTTTTTTGCTGACGGAAAATACGACTTCCAAATTAATGTTCACTTGCATGCATGGGGCCATTTGTTCGTATACAGTTTGAACATCTATCATTACAAAGTATGATATTAAAATTGCCGAACTTTACAAAAGTACATTGGTAGCAAAGGGATAAAAGAGGTGTTTTTGCGAAGAATTCAAATGAGTTAAGTGGAAAAATGAACTGGGAAGTTTTGCGCGTAGAAAATATTGACAGAGATTGGTGTACTTTTACGTGATCTCCTTCAAATTCCTACATCCACACGAAGCTACCTTTGAAGAACGAGAGATAAGGAGAAAGGCTAAAAATGTATTATGTAAGGTCATAATAATATGTGTAAGTAGCTATATGCGTGAATGTGTTACTTATGTACATATATAATGAACTTCCTAAGAACCACATCTTGAAAAGGATTCACATGAAAAGAGTATCATCTCCTTCGTTCCTCCTTCTCATGTTGATTATGGGATTTCCTTGAACTGGCTCAGGGTCATTTATTTTTATCTAGCCCTCTCGGTTCCCATTTTCGTAGATGAGATTTTGGATTGTTTTTTCTTTTTGAAAGATTTCTTTGAAAGGTTCATAAATGTCTTTGGCAAAAACAATATTTCCCTTTCATATTTCGACATGTATATTAACGTGTTGTGTGCGCTAATCCGAAGTTCAAAGGGTCGCTGACGGTTACTTACAGGACTTAAAGAAAAGAAAGCTACTTTTTATGTAAGCGGTATAGCCAAGCCCTTAAAATTATGTTGCCTAACGTTTCTGCAAAAAATGTTTGAAAACAAAAACGGAAGTCATTATTGCCAAAAAATGTTAAAATATGGATTTTAACTAGATGAAATGTACATAAGTTTATGCATGAATTATGCATTCATATAATTTTTAAATATCAATTAAGATTGTTAGTAATAAATTGTGACATTAAAAAGAGGACGAATTGGTGATTCCCTTAACAGTTATTTTTCATGCTTTTGCTCTGCCATAGTAGCTATGCAGGAAAAAAGTTGCGTAAGCAAGCAGAAGGGGAAACCCGTTTGGGATCCTTAAAAGATAATGCAACAATAAAAATAATACATTGACAGATAAATTGTTTACTCATGTGGTCAACAATGCGTTTCTGCGTTATTGTTGTATAATTTCACTCTCTGTGACTGGTGAATGAGGTAAATGGTATTGTGACAATGCCTATTTTTGGTATGTGTGGATGGACGGTAACCAAAAGGCTTTTAATTCGTTTCAAATCGATTTGGCGAGCATGCATGCCTACCTTATGATAGTTGTGTAGTGTAGTAATAATAAGAACAATATTTTACATTGTATGAAAATGAAATGGACACTGACAAAACTCTTTTGTGTGGTGGAAAACGGACGAGGACACACACACGAGCAAAGTGTTTTCCCAATCATCGCGTCCAAAAGTTTATAGCCTGAATGAATGGAGGGATTCTTGGTGTTTAGTTAGTGGAGTGAGAATATAGATTACCTGTGTATGAAGAGTAGCCCCCTACTGACAGCGGCATCATACAGAGTCAATCATACCTGTCATATCACAAGCAGCATAAATCATCTGCGAACATTCATATTATTAGTACAGAAAAAAGGTAGGTAGGCAAGGAGAGGGATGCGTACAAGAATGAACTAACTAAACGTGTTTCGTCATATTTTCTCCTTTTTTAATTTCAGTTGGCAAAACTGTACGCTGAGAACAAAATGGATAATCCTCGAATGAATTAAAGACTACTTGAGTTATTGTAGCGCCTTAAGGCTCCAACAAGCGATGATGTCGAAAATATAAACAAAAAATCAAATCTTACAATAAAACTCTCACCCCATTCGTGAGACTTGGATTAGAAGCAATGTCACCAAGGTTTAACCAGACAGATTGTTTTACAGTGCCACTTTGCATTTTATTGCTAAAGAAGAGCATCCAGTAGCCGGCTTAAGTCTTACGTATTTGTTGCACTACTTTTATTTTTACGAAGAGAGAGATTTACAATAATGTAGGGAGCGAGCTTCGTTTGACAATAGTTGTCCCTGCTGATTCATCCTGTTCAATATACTGCGTTTGGATCATATTAACTTAAATTATGACTTAATGAATTGACTTAACGGTTTTTAACGGCATGTGTAAAATTCAATGTAAAATTTTGTACCCAAACGCCAACATTTAATTTACAACCAAATCATACACTATAAATGATGATTAATCACCCCCGAATTCTCACACGTTTAAAATTGGGCAGTTGGGAATTAATGCGGTTATATAATTTAGCGTACAACGCACAATTTACGGGATTTACTTATTAATGAATTTTATTTCTCCTCACACATTTAGTTTTCATATACATATCATTGCTACGGTCCTCCCAAGGGCTAAAAGATTCTAAATGATAACAACAAAGTACCGTTTTACATGATTTGGCACAAGGATATATGCGATTGCGTAAGAAAATTCACCCTGTTCAACCTTCTGCTTGTTCATTTATGTCATCTTTCGTAATATGCATAAATGTATTTATTCGTCATCATCACATCACCATCTTCCTTCTCCACTTTAAGCATGACATTGTAATTGTTGAATGTGTGCTGTATTTCAAAAAATGTAAATCTGATGCTACTTTTTTCCCCTGTGAACGAAAAAGAAACATTCTTTTCAGCAGCTCTCATCATCCCTACCTACTCTACCCACTATCTACATACAAGGGTAAGATTTTGCATAAACAATATTTTAGGAAAGTTCCTAAGAATGTAGCTTGAAGTAACCATGCCACTTAATATTCAAAAAATACTTTTTTTTTGTGAGAAGCTCTAATATAGTAAACAATGTGACGTGACAATGGAAGGAAAGAAAATGACAAAGGACTATGCAACAGGCAAGCAAGCACGTTAGGGCTAGTATAAAATCTCCTCCTCATTACAATGCCGTGACTGACTTAGAGATTTGTGAAAAGAAAGAAAGGGAGAATATTATGGCAAACAGGGGATACTGCTACTTATTGTTGTTCTGAGAAGAATATGTACCAAAAAAGAGGAACGCGGACGAGAAAAGAAATCTTAAAAAGTATATGGGGACGCTAAGTTTTTTTTGGTGAAATGGAGAGAAAAAGAGGTGAGAAAATAATATCAGCATCAACAAAATGGAGAAAAAATATGCATTCCTTTCGTGAACTGTTTCTCATCCTCTGAGCTTTTTGTGGAAAAAGCCAGAGAACGGAACAAAAAAATCTTTTCCTTTTCTCGAAGAGACCTTGGACTTGAACGTCATAAACAACTTGAAGGGGTTATCCCAGAAGAAGTAAAAACCAAACATCCATTACCATTTTACAATTAGCAGTGCACGGTAAAATAAATCTTGAGCAAGCGCTTCTTGCTTCAAGTTGAGAATTAGTTATATCATCATCATCATTATCATCCCCCCACCTGTTTTTACAACTTTTCCTTCACGAAAATAAGGAAGTTTTCGCATTTTACGCTTTTTCCAAAGTTAAATGATGAATAAGAAAGCGGTCAGAAGTTGATTGAAATGAGTAGAAACATTTATGCAATACATAAAGAAAAACAGTACAGAAGTACCTGTATAATGTGACGCAATGTTCCCAACTCTAAAAACTCATAGTTTTATTTGAGTTGGCTAAAATATTCATCGAAAAGTATTTAAATAGTCTGAGTAGTCACATGACCGGAGGGGTTATACGATCATCACGATACCTATTTGCTACTGAATCGGCCTCATCGTCAACTCTTTTTAATGGATGTTTGCTGACGATTCATTCGAGTTGGAATTGCATAAAAACGGAAGAAAAAGGCTTTGATAGTGTAGAAAAAAATCTACACAAACAAAAAAATTATACAAAATAATATATTTGTGTTGACAACGGCAATTTGGCTCAAATTCAGCAATCTAATCTCAATCTCGCCATTCTTGTAGATGTTTTTAAATAAAATGTGTGATGCATAATGCGATTTAGATTTCTACACATAGAAAGCTCCCAACTCGACAGCAAAAATAATAATGGCATGATTGTGTTCTTTGCTACTTAATATATCTAGACATGGTATATTTATATATGCACTCCTTGGTCATCATTAACCGCATCACTGGCAAGCTAATCATAGTCAAAATAGCTTCTTTTCTGAACTCTCATGATCCCACAATTTACATGTGCTTTACAAACCAGATTTTTTTTATACTAACGCTAGCGCTGCCGTTGTCATAAGTACACACACATGCATAAGCAATATTTTTGTTTATTAGTTCTCACCCTATTTTTTGATAATAGCTTATTAAGTAGAAATTGCCCTACCTCTTTTGTCACGTAAACATATTTATTAATCATATTAACAGTTAGGTGTCTGGCTAACTGACAGAAAAGTTGAAGTAGCCGTAGTCTTCCTTATCAACTTGCATTGGTTTATT
>JAQGAI010000391.1:0-21268 GCA_034696905.1 Lepidocyrtus violaceus
GCTGATAATTAAAAAACGTATGCATAAAAATGATTCGATTTGGATATTTCTCTCTTTTTTTTTTAAATCTGCAGAATGTGACTGACACAAGGTCCGAGCTGGATTGGAGTCAAGAACTGAATGGAAGATTGATACTGGTTGGTGGACAGTCTCTGGACATTCTCAAGGATTTTAGGGACTTTATGAACTTCCGGTAAGGAATGAATGTGGAATAAAAATATCTTGAGATGAAATTTCCGTGACTCATTTTCTTTCCATTTATTTATGTCAAGCTTTGAAATACTCGAGGGCGACTGGGTGGGTCGGTTCCCGAATGGGACCCCAAACGGCTATACTGCCGACCTGCTCCTCAATAACAAGGTGGATCTGATGCTTGGCCAGACCGTTCCAGTCAGTGCGAGGATAACGGTTTTGGAGTATCTGTTGCCGACATCGATAAACTCGTAGTTTAAAAATAATTATTTAATAATTATTACACCAAAACAGGTTATTTTTAATCCAAAGATCGTTTTTTTAGACTCCGCGCGTTTGTCCAGCAGCCTCCGGCAAGCAACTCCCGAAACCTCATCACCTCCGCTGTCAAGCTCCCCTTCCTGATTGTCTTCGCCTTGGCCCTCATCCTCCTGATCGTATCCCTCCGCCTAATATCCTGGACCTTGATATGGCTCTACCCCAACTATAGCACCTCAAATGAGTCCAACGATCTAGACGACCCATTCGGGAGACTCCTGTGGATCACCGGGATGGCCGCCCAGCAAGGCAGTTATCTTACTCCCAAGTCCTGCTCCCTCCGAAGTATTTTCCTGACGGCAGCCCTCACCTCACTCGTTTGCTATATTGGCTACGCCGCTGTGATAGTCTCCGTCCTGAGCGTGGAGAACGTCCCAATCCAAGGCTTATCCGATCTCATCCGGAGCAACATTCCCATTCACGCCAGCGACGATAGCCTCTTGGTGGATGAGCTGCTGAAGAGCCTCCGAAACTCGGGGAGGATGACGAGGAGGGTCCACTACCTTCCGGTGAATCCCGGTGTGCGCTTCACCTTTACGAGGCCAGCGGCCTACATCATTTACGCACATCAGTTCCACACGGAATGGCAGAGACAAGGATTCCAGGAGCACATAGCCTGTTCCTTAATCTACTCATTTCCTGTCACGGAGGTTTACCTTCCTTCGGCCATGGCTGTGCCGAAGGGCTCTCCCTTCAGGAAGCATTTTAATCATAGGTTAAAATGAATTAAAATGACTAACTACTAATACATGCCACATTTATTTTTAACATGGTTGGTTTTTATTTACTGCGCTGCTGCAGGATCCTAAGCATGGCAGAGCACGGCCTCCTGGATCGCTACCGAAACCACCGGGACAGGAAGAATGGTCTGACCTGCCCCCCAGGAAGGACACGCTATAGAGCGGAGCTCGGTTTGGATGATGTCGCTACGGCCATCACCCTCCTCACTTCCGGTATCATTGGATGCCTAGCCATGTTCATGAGTGAGCACCTTTATTTGGCGAACATCAATAAAATTAGAGTCTGGATGTGGCTATTCTTGAAAAGGGAATAAAAAAAGGGATGAGATTTTTGAAGTTACGTAATCATATGCATTTTTTATGGATGAGTGACCCTTATGGGGGACAAGGGGTCGGGTCATGGTGACTCACTCACATGTCACATTGCATTGGCAATGGACAGCACATCCACCATCATATCATCATCAGCTTCATCACCATGGACACCCTCCTGGCAACTATTTTTTTTCCTGGAAGTTGTTATCTCTGTTGTTGAAATTTTTTTTTTCAAGTCCAGGAAAGACGGCGGACGGAGGAAGGAAAGAACTTTTTGTCTTGGGACGTTCATATCACTTTTGTACTTTTGTCACAGCAGCCTCCTCACCCACCCCCCAGTTTAACTTCCACAAAAAAATAAACCGTTATTTAGTGCTATCATTATAACCTCCATTCCCCCTCCACTTGTTGACTTAAACTTCTCAGAAAAAATGGATCCCATCCCCGATGAGGACTCCAGAGCAGTAGCTGTTGCTGCCAGCGCTCCTGCCGCTCAGCCCCCAAGCTGTGGCCCTTCAGACAACGATAGGAAGAGACGGAGGAAGCCGAAGGACTGCTCCGTTCGACGGAAGGTAAAAAAGTGTGGGGGCAACCCGAAGCCAAAGAAGGCTTGCGGAAAGAAGCCCCGGAAGTCCACCTGCAAGCCGAAGCGACGGCCGAAGAAGAAGTCTTGTGGGAAGAAGAAGCCCCGGAAGTCCACATGCAAGCCAAAAAAGAAGAAGAAGACTTGTGGAAAGAAGCCCCGGAAGAGCAGCTGCAAACCCAAAAAGAAGAAGAAGACTTGTGGAAAGGTGAAGCGGAAGCGTCCTTCCTGTTCCCCCAAGCCGAAGAAGAAGGCATGCGGCTCCAAGAAGCCAAAGAAACCCTCCTGCTCCAAGCCGAAGCGGAGGCCAAAGAAAGTCTCCTGTTCCAAGAAGAAGTCAAAGCCGAAGTGCGCTAAGAAGAAGCCAAAGTGCGCCAAGAAGAAGCCAAAGTGCGCCAAGAAGAAGCCAAAGTGCGCCAAGAAGAAGCCAAAATGTGGGAAGAAGAAGCCCAAGAAGGAGTCATGTAAAGTAAGTTGAGAACTAATTCATTCATGACATGACCTTTTTGCTCACTAAAAGAAAATTTAAATAGTTTTTCCCCTTCCTTTCCCTCCTCCAGCCAAAGAAAAGGACTCCAAAATGTTCGGAAGGGAAGAAGAAGCCTCCCAAGGATAAATGTAGCTGCAGCCCACCTCCCTCCTGCAAAGCGGCCAGAGCCAAGAAGTCGGATGCCGAAGCCTCGCCAGCACCAAAAGATGGAGGAAGCCCCAAAGCCAAGCCATCATCACCCAGGGCGTCCCCACCACCAAAGAATTCTCCTCCGGCGGATAATGCCCCACCTACTCCACCACCACCAAGCTCTTAGGCTCGCTCCTCCACTGGACATCCGGCAATATCGGATCTGAATCTGACATCTGACCACCATGAAAAAAACTAACTGAGATGTTTCTTCTTATCGAACAAACAAAAAAACTAGCTATGATTTTTTTTAAACCGATGATAACGATAACTGATCACTGATCACTTATAATAACTTGCCACAATTCACTTGAGAAATAAAATGATCCTGGATTCATTGACTAATAGTCAATCTAAAATATAATATGCCTTGGTTGTTTTGAGTTGAGTTGAATAACTTTATTTTTTAGACTAAATATACTAGATTGTAAGCAATGTTTAAAAAAAATATGAAGTAGCTCTAGTTGATTAGAATTTACATCCATAATTAAGTTAATTACAACTACCTATTTTTAACTTTAAAAAAATCGAATCCGTGAGACAGGAAGACTGCATAAAAATTAGAAGAGAAACTTTTGGATTGCCACCAATCATACATAAATAAGCCATGTCAATCAAACATGAATGTGTTTTTTTAAATTATTTATTTTCGTAAATGAACAGTTGAAAGAAGATAAGACAAGAGACTAGTGATAGGAGGAGGAAGGTTCCCTCCAAAAATAGTAACAGAAAAAAATAAATTGGGAATAAGTTTGGTTTGAATCATTAAATTAATTATGCATAGCCAGCAAGTGAGTTGGGGGACGCTTGATTGGGGACTGGAGCCTGTGGTGGTGCTCCATAGGCTGGTACTTCCGGTGAAGCAACAGGTGCTGGAGTGGTTTGATCCTTGTAGCGAATAAAGTAAACTTCCGGCTTGGATGGCTTGGTTGGTGCCGGTCCGGAGAACTTGACGTCCGGAGCTTCTCCAGCTTTCTTGAGCAGAACGTAGACCAGGGTCTTCCTCCCTCCGTCGTTGGGGATGTCAACGACCTGCTGATCTGGGGCGGCGGGTGCGGGCGCCTTGACAAAGATGATGCTGACGTGCTTCTCGTCACCGCCGGGCCCACGGATCCGTCGGATTTGACTTTCTTGGGGGCCGTCATTGGGCGCTGCAAGAAAAGTAAAAATAATTTTTGCAAAAATCCTACTCATTTGCATAGCAGGTTTCGTCATTTTTTTCTTACCTGAGTGGACAAAGACATGTCGGAACACTTTCAAGTCCCTGGGAGCCTCCGTGGTGGTGGTGGGAGCACCGTAGCCCAACTCATTTTGCTGCGGAAAATATCCATTCCCCGAGGGAGGACCGTATTGAGGACGGGCATTTGGATACTGTCCCGAGACAATGGTCAAGGCACTTAGTCCCAATGAAACCAAAAATAAAAAGGAGTGATCCATCTTTCCAAGAATTAAAAAAAAAAAATTTGGCAATTTTTTAGCTACTCCGAAACTTTTAATTGCACTTCCAATTTTTGAAGATGTTTTTGAAGTCCGATGACTCTTCTCACTTTGACTTGGCTTGGATGATATGACTGTGACCTCAACCCTGTGCCGAAGCTGCTTTTATATTTGCCGTCGTCGGCTCTTCCGTCGACGTCTTGTTTAGAAGAAGCGTATCATGCAAAATGAGATTGTAGTTTATCATGTTTCAAAGTACAAAGTGGGAATTTAAGCCTCCTCATCTGCATAAAATAAAGATCATAAGCTCTTCAAATTTATTTTTGAAGTGGGACAAGATTCGCAATATTAATAAAAACTGGCAGATATATTGGATGGCTCATAGCGGCAATGGCTATTGCGACAGGCGTCAATAAGCTAGTCATTCATTTTCATTGTTTGGGTCAACAATGAGTACCTATACCCATGTGATTTGATGTGTGATGTTTCGAGATGTCTGTACGCTTTAGTCGTTTCGAAGTAGAACATAAATTCAAATAAGTTTTATTGATTGAAGACGTCACATCTGAAAATCAGAAGTGACATAGTGGCTTGGTCGGTAGCCAATTCAATAAAGCTTATTTATTTGTCTTTCACATTTCATTCATGTAAAAAAATGCGTTGTTGGTTGGTTGCGTAATTCAATGAAAACTCAGACCTAAGTAATGTGGTAAAATGATGAACATTATTTTTTTTGAGAGGCTGGGGTAATCTGAGATTTTGGAATTATTTTTGGAGAAAATTAAATCCGATTCATTGCCTTTGAAAAGCTTTGAATGAAGAAAAGGTTGATTCTATTGCCGTAGTTTTTACCAAGCTAGCAAGTTAAAGTTAAGTGTAGTTAAGATCCAAGTAAACCAAACAGGTATGATTTATTTCGTTCTTTATTATTTTTTGTACAGTGATCTAAATCTATAACTAAACCAACTAATGTGGGAATTCGTACTATTTAAACTTCCCATTGGCAGTTGAACAATTGGGTTATGTTCTTCACTGACTTGACATGTTTTTCGATGATTTTGATGGCGCTGCCTCTTCGCACAAGAAAGGGGGAAAGGGAGGAAAAGTAGGCTTTGAACCGGAAACGGAGAAGAAGCAACGATCCGCAAGTAATGATGCGGGAGAAGAGCCTGCACGAAACTCGGGCCGTGGGAGTGACCTAAAAGATGGAGGAGGAGGAGGAGGAGGAGGAGGAAGGAGAGAAGGATCCGGAAGTAAAAATTACCGTTCATCATCTGGGTCCAGCGGGAAAGGGAGATTTTCGGGACATGAACGTGACGATGGTCGGAGAAGACGACCGGCCCATTTGAACCCGGAAGCATTTTCGAGGCGTGACTCCGACGAAGGGGAAACCAAGTGGGAGTTCACAGGCTTCGGAAGGAAGAAAGGATCAGATGAAAGGCCCGAGCCGGGAGTCCGGGGAAGGAGCACTATTGGACAGGACAGAGCAGTGAAAAGGAAAACGTGGAAGCCTCCGACGGACATCACACGCCGGATGCTCACCATGGCTGACGGGAATATGGACTTTGACTCCCGGCTCGACGCAATGGAAAGTGATATGAACATCGCGAGAAGACTCCAGGACTCCGGCAACACTGGGGACGAACTGCGGAGGGATTTCCACGAAGAGTAAAGCACCACAAAATCATCCAAAATAACTTACTTATTATCATCCTTCAAGAAAATATTCCCTGAATTTTTGATTTTTTTTTGGGGGGCAGACACTCCCTCCTCTCATTCGCGGGGACGCTGCACAAAGGTCTCATATACTTGTGGGTGCCGATGCTCTACCTTGGCCGGCTTCCCTTCCGGCTCCTGTTGAAGAAGGACAAGGCTGTTATATACGTGACCAAGCAGAGTGGGGCCTTTATTGCGTGTTACGTAACGTGCATTGCGTTGTGGGTGGTTTTCGCTTGGATCACGTTGGGTTAGGTTCCAAAATAAAAAAAACTCACAATCAATTCATTATAAATCCTCTAGATAAGATATAAGGAAGCAGCAGGAATAAGGATTTGATTGAATTCCCGCTTAGGCCTCTTCTTTCTACTCATGCTTTCCACGAAAAGCGAATCCGACACGGCCAAAGTTTCCGTCCTCTTGGCCAAGCGGTATTGGTCAGGGGTGTTCATATTTTGGACGATCCTCTTGCAAGCCTGCGTATCCACAACGGAGATCCTCAAGGAGGCCGAGGAGCTGGCCGCTTTCATCAAGGACTGGTATCGGGTGCTGGACTCCTCCAAAATCGACGTCTCCCGGACCCTCAAGAGGTACATCATCATTAATGAAGTCGTCCTCGGCGTGTTCATCTTCGGGATGATAGTGGTGTTCTCGTTGGACCCCGAAACATTTTCTCACCTCAGGGGGACCGCCTGGGTGATCGTTATCGGGCTGGGGGAGCCCATCATCTGGTTTTTTCATGTTCGGAGTTCCAAAACGCACTATGAGGGTGGGAGCTTCTATTTCCAGAGGTGGTCGTTTGTGGGGCTCCTCCTGTACATCGTGGCCGTGCTCTTTTCCGGGATGTACATCGTCCAGTTTATGGTGTTTTGCAGGTGCTTTCGGAAGGGGCTGCATTGTATCAACAACCGGTTGGCAATTGTTTTGGACGTTGATGATCGTTAGCTTTTTTCAGCAGTAAAATGAATTAGATTAAAAATGTCCAAGTCCCAATTGGCATCAGATGACTTAACTGAAATTGTTTATGGCAGTTGACCCAGTTGGCTCCAACGGGGAGAGGCTGACCTACGAATACATCCACAAGGACTTGTTGAACATCACCCTGACGGGAGGGAAAATCGGGCATATGTACAAGTGGACCATGTGCAATTACTACCTCTGGTCTGTGATAGTCCTCGTGGTGGAGCTCGGCGAGATCTTCATTTTTGTCAAGAGGGACCACCGGAAGCTAACGGTGAAGGAGCATGCTGCCTGGACTATGCTGGACGGGACCGGAATCCCGAAGATTTTGGATGCCCACTCCCTCATTGTAAATCAAGTGCTACAATTGGCAGTCTCTGCTGTGCTGTAATTAAAAGATCATTAACTATGTCATATTTCAACATTAACATAATATTAACCAGCTCATTTGAATATTTTATGATTTTTCTCCTTCCTCCATATAGTATTTTCGTCGTGTCTTATGAAGCGGCTGGCGCTAATAAAGAGGTACATACTTAATTGCAAATACAAAAAGATGTTGACTCGTCTCATCACCAATCAATTACAGAAAACTATCTTTGATTTACTTCCGGTAGGGGAAAGTCAGCTATGAGCTGGCCAGATACCGGGGTCTTGTGGAGGCCACAACCATATCGGAAAGAAACTTTGTGAGATAACACTTGACACTTTTGATAAGACAACAGAACAGATAAGAGTGGGATTTGCTCAAATAATATTTACAGCTTTGCTTGTTCGGATTTCCAGATTCGAAGCATTTGGATCATTTACTCGGAGAAATGCCCGATTCACGTCGCCCCCGGCAAGTTCTTTGGAGTGACCAACTCCACCGTGCTGACCACGTTTGCGACGGCATTCACGTATTTTATCTTTTGGGTCCAGTCCCAAGGCCAGTTGAAGGGGGAGCCGGAATATATAGAATAATTCATTAATTAATTAATTAAATATAAATAGCTACATAGTGAATAATTGTTGGATGATATTAATTTTTTTAAATGAGTTTAAAATAAAAGGGAAGAGTGGCCAACTTTGATTTGGGCTTGCATAAAATGGGAAAATGAACGTTTGAATTTGAATCGCTGCGCTGGATGAAAATTTCCGTTTTCTCCGTGAGAAAATATGCAAATGAGCAAACCATATAATGTATGTTCAGCTCATTTGCATATTCAGTTGAGTTTTGGCTGGACAGGTTTGCTTGTTTGCTCTCTTCCGCATCTTATTGCTCGAGCATAGGCCGGAACGGTCTTCTCTGTTTTTTTTTCGAAATTTGAAAGTGTGAGCCGGTGCAAATTAGAAAATTGGGGCAAGTTGAGAATTTTAATGTAATGTTTTAAGTATGAATCAAATGAAAACGATCCATGAGTGCTTTTACTCTCCGATTAGTTGCTTTTATTATCCCATTTTTGTGGATTTCTAAAAAAAAATCTCTTCAACGAAGTATGAACCATTTAAAAAAAAATCAAACATAGTTTGTTAATTAGGTTGAAATACATAAGATATGCGTCACTACCAACTCATTACGCTATTGTTCACTTCGTATCATACCATAATATGACATCTCTGTCATTTTACATGACATGTTAAAATGCATTCCATATTGCCCCACCACCACAAGAGACCATACTCACTAAGGTCAGGTCAACACACCTCACCCCATGGATACATATTTCGAAAGCAAAAACGTTTTTTTTTATGCAGACCTTCACTGTATAAAGATATCCTCGTTGGAGAGAAAGCCCATTCCAATGTCAATATTTAAAAACTGCAAAACCAGTACTACTAATTTGGGTGACGACGGAAGCCTTTTACTAAGCAGTTTCTACATTTTTAAACTTTGAGTGACAAAAAAACCTTTTCAGTGCTTTCAAACGACAACGTGCTTAATTAACTCTTGATAAGAATACCAAAATGGATACACAAAAGTTGGCCACTTTGCTCCGGCAAACCCTAAACCCTAATGAGAGGAAGGCTGCGGAGGAGCAGTTGAAGGAGGTTACTAAAATTACCCAAAAAATTACCAAAAAAATAAAGCGTTACTCCCATTTTTATGCAAATTTTGTACATCATCACCAATATGACATGATTTGGTCAATTTCAGTTTGAAAAAGTGAGCGGCCTTCCCCCCGCCCTCCTCCAGATCGTCATGAACGAAGCCACCGACATGTCCGTCCGTCATGCGGGCGTCCTCTTCCTGAAAAACCTGATCCGTTCCTCCTGGCTGGAGCGGAGTCCGGATGAGCCCGCCCCCCGAATCCAGATGCAGGACAAGGACCGTGTCTACATCCGGGAGCATCTTGTCCTCACAGTGATCCACTCCCCGCCTCTAATCCGAGCTCAACTCCTGGTCTGCGTCTACTTCATCTGCAAGCACGACTTCCCTTCCCGATGGCCCGACTTTGTTAACAAACTGGCTGGCTATCTTCAATCCGCCGATCCTCGAGTGTGGCCGGGTGCCCTCATGTCCTTGTTGGAGTTGGAGAGGGCCTTCAACACTTGGAAGAAAAATGAGCGCGCCCCTTTGAACGCAGCCATGAACCATTTGCTCCCCTCCGTCCAACAAGTTATGGAGCGGCTTATGATGATGCCCCTAAACGAAAATGAGCTGCTGATGCAGCGCCTCGTAATGAAGATCTTTTACATCATGACCGAGGACCATCTTCCGCCAGCCCTGCTGGAAAAGCAGAACGGGGAGTGGATGAGGTTCCGAGGCTGGATGCAGGTCTCCGGGATGATCCTCAATCGACGTAATCCGGACATGGAGAAAGTTCCAAATGACGAAACTGAGCGAAGCTGTTTGGAGAAGTCGCAGTGGTGGAAGTCGAAAAAGTGGTCCATGCGGATCATGACCTCCCTCTTCAGCCAATACGGGAACCCCCCAAAGGTGAAGAAGAAGCACAGGGAATTTGCCCAGCAAGTCCAGACCTATTCCAAGGCGATGATCGACGAAGTGCTCAGAATACTGTTGGACTCCTGTCACCACAACCCCTTCGTCGCGGAGAAGGTCCTCCAGGAAGCCATCCGCTTTTTGAGGAAGGCTGTGGAGCAGTCCCACTCATGGGAGCTGATCAAGCCGGACGCGACAAATATTTTTACGCATGTCATCGCTCCCCTCATGTGCAAGTGTCATTCCGCGGAGGCGGACCAACTGTGGAAGGATGATCCCTTGGAATTCATCCGATCCAAGTATGGGGAGGGTGAGTCCTCCATCACCGCCGGGGAGAAACTTCTCAGCGCCCTGTGCTCCAAAAAGGAGGTCCTCCCTGGATACATTCAACTGATTACTCAACTTTTGAATGACCCCGTGACCGCCGCATCACCCCAGAGGATGGATGGAGCCCTCCATATCGTTGGCGCAGTTGCGGACATCCTCCTCAAGAAGAACATGTTGAAGGAGCAATTTGAAGATTTGTTGATCCGGCTGGTACTCCAATGCATCGGAGGTCCCTTCCACTTCCTCAGAGCTAGGTCCGCATGGCTCATTTCCAAGTTGTCTTTGCTGAGATTCCATCAAGATGACGTTCTGCCAAAGATTGTGAATGGCCTTGTCAATGGGGTCCTCAAGAAGGAGGAGCATCTTCCTGTCAAGGTCCAGTCCGCCTTTGCCATCGAGGACTTGGTCATTGACCAGCATCGTTCTCATCAGTATTTCCAGCCTTACATCCGCTCCCTCTGCTTGGAACTTTTGGAGATGATCCGGAACACGGAGGATGACGGCTTGGCCTCCGCGCTGAGGAAAATACTGAAGGCATTTCCGACTGACGTTGCCCCGCTGGCTAATGACATTTGTCTTCATATTGCGAAGACGTTCAATCACATTTTGGAAAGCGCTGAAGATGATTCCGCAGGTAATTTTTAAAAACTTCCCATTTATTTCCAGCTTCACCACCTCCCATAATAATTCATCCATGACTTATTATGGAACTTCATAGATGACAAGTCCAGTATGACCATTGAGCTCCTCCACACATTGGAAAGGGTCCTGGAGGTGATGGAGGATCAAAAAGGATTCTCCCTCCACGAAGGACCCATCCTCCAGCTCGTCACCGTCATCCTAGAGAAGGGCATGTCGGACCTCTACGAGAAAGCGTTTTCCCTCACCGCCTCCCTCACTTCGAAGCACATCACCCCACCCATGTGGAAGGTTTATGAAGGGCTGTACAAAGTCATCGAACGGGAGAAGGATGGGACGGACCACTTCGTGGAGATGATGCCCGCATTCTACAACTTCATCTCAGTGGACACGGAAGGATTCCTCCAAGTGCCGGATCGGCTCATCGCCATCTGCACAGCCATCAAGAAAGTCCTGATCGATGACTCCGGCGAGGTGGGGGAGGAGGCTGAATCTCACGCGGCCAAGCTCATCGAGGTCATGATTCTCCAGTGTCGGCATCGCATTCAGAATGTCATCCCTCCACTGCTCCAAATTGTTCTGGAGAGGCTGGGGAAGCCCATCGAGACTCCGGAGCTGAGGACAATGTGCCTCCAAGTCATCATGGCTTCCATTTACCATGACTTGAATCAGACAGTCGGCCTCCTGTCTGCCGTACACATGGAGGCATTCATCAAGCAGTGGATCTCCGATATCAAGAACTTTTCCGGGGTTCACAACAGGAAGATCTGCATCTTGGGCGTTTGCGCTTTGTTACATGTGAGGGGTCAAGCAAAATAATTTTTGCACAAATAAAATAATTACATTTTTTATGCGCTAATTTTTTGCAATCTCCTCCCAAGAGTCCAAACCGGCCCGCAGCACTTCAGCAGTATTCCAAGGAAATCATGCCCTCCCTTCTCTCCCTGTTTGATGGACTCAAGAAAGCATACGCTGGTAAAAACAAAACCTCATCACAAACATTCCCATTAATATTTAATTACCTATCATGCGATTTGTTTTTACAGAAACCCTCCGAAAGTCTGACTCCGACAATGACTCCAACTTTGAAGAAGGATACGATGACTTCAGTGGCCTCGAGGACTTTGACAGTTCCGCGGAGGACGAAGGGGGCAATGACAAGGTATGGACTACAGAAAATGTCAGTAGATTGGCACGAAAGGTCTTGTTCCCATCTCGGAAACAAAAAAATGACGCTGTAAGAACGGCCGAGCTAGAAGAATAAGCTGAATTTGTAGATGAGGAGGAGGAAACATCAAACAAAAAGATTTACTTTCTATTTTTTTTTTAATTGCTGTTTTTTTTCTTCAGCAGGAAGATGATGGTGAAGCAGACGACGAAGGAATGAATGGGGAGGTTGGCAGTGACAAGAAGGATGATGATGGTGATGAGGATGACGACGAGGAAGATGATGGTGAAGAGGAAGACGACACGCCCGATTTGGATCGCTATACCACGCCGATTGACAGCCACAAGTGTCCTCATGACGAATACGTCATTTTTAAGGAAGTGTTGACGAGTGAGGAGGAGCAAATCTGAATAGCCAAATGGAATGCAATTTGAGATTTGCTAAATGTAATTAATTTTTATTTTGCTTTGTAGAATTGGACCCCGGTTGGTACTCCGCATTGACCTCGGGACTGACCGAAGGGCAGAAGAAATCTGTGCAGGAGATCTTCTCCGTGGCTGACACGAGGAAGGCCATCGCTGGTTGCCAGCCACGCCAAGCTCAATAACAAGTTATTTTAATAATGTCATATCAGCATCATAATTAATAGTAATACTATCATTAATTAAATAGTAAATGATCTCATTCAACTTATTCAACTAGAAACAATGTATTATAATTACAAGTGAATAAAATATATGGAAGATTGGTAGTTTAAATCGTTAAATGAAGCGACCAGTTCCAAAGTTAAGTTTCATTAATATCATATTTAATGAGGTACGATGATGTTCACTTTTACTGGGGCAATGTGAGAATTTTGAAGATGTTTTTTATGGTGACCAGCTCCATACTTTTTTTTGTTATCGTTCCTCTACTTTATTGTCATTTTTGAGAGTATTTTATGTTATAAAGGAAATGTTTGAAAATAGTAATTAATCAGAGAGTATTGTGAAGGTAGAGACTAAATTATCACTTTCCAAGCTTTGAGGCAAAAGCTCCATCTACTCCATTTTGGGTTTCGGGGGTCCGTAAATCAGGTTGTTGTACACTTGACGATGATTCCATAACAAAACAGATAAGACGGAGCCGCCGGTTGCTCCGAGCCAATAGACAATGAAGTGATCCCGCCTGGAGACCTCTCCGCAGTTCCACTGGAGGGCTGTGGCGAGGACTGGATTGTAGTAGCCTCCGGACAATTCAAATGCTAATGAAGCAAAAACAATTTGCATAATATGCAATTTATTCCAAGATTTCGTAATTCTTCTGTCTTTTTGACGTTTTTTTTGTACCTGCGACGACCATCATCACCCCCACGAAGTTGACGACGAGGTTGCTGACACTGGTTCGGAATCTGGACATGACCCTACCGGTCAACTGACACATGCAGGTGGCAAGTCCCTCCACAAGGGCACCTTGCCACGCTGGAAGCTAAATTGGATGGAAGAGGCATGCTGATTAAGTTGATTAAGTATAACTTAAATTGGTATTTTTGTATCTATTTTTTTATTACTGTCAAGTCCGCCGGACACCGATTCTGATAGATCCTGTTGGCATGCATCGGGATGAACTTGTAGAGCCAAAACTTCTTCACATAAAACGGATAAGCGGAGATCCCTCCCAGGATTTCAATTAAAATTATTACAGTTGCCACTTTGAATCCAATGTGGCCATTCAGAACATCCTCCACAGCGACATACGGACAGGCTGAAGCCTCCTCCCAGAAGACTGCCCACCACAGGCACATCAAATACAGCATCAAGGCATACCACCACACTCCATAGTTGTCGGCGACTGATCATGATAACCAAAATCAGAACCGGTCATAATTTAAAAAAACCTTCACTTCTCAAATTAAATTCCACTCCAAAAATTCTCAGCTTCCTCCATAATAAAACCTCTGACTTTCTCTGACTTACTTACACCGAGCTCAAAGCACGCGGCACACAACTCCCCAGCAGCCAACCCCTCCATGAGTAGCCGTCGGGTCACTCCCGGCTCCTTCAACACCCATTTTATACACAGCCTTGTGAACTCTGCCGCAACCAGTGTCCCAACAATGAACACGAGGGAGACCTTCAGGTCCGTGTATTCCGAGTTGGATCCCTCCACCCACTGGCGAAACGCTGCGGACATTTTTCCGGGTAGTATTGATTATGTTAATTTAATTAAGCTGTTATTGATGATGATGATCCTAATTTTTTTCATTGTACGTGAAAATGGAATGGAGTGACAGGCACTAGGAAAAAACCTGCTCATATCTCTCGCGTCTTGGGAGATCTCATCGTGAAGTGGGAATGAATACATTTTATTTGCAAGTGGCAATTGGTGATGATGATGATCTTTTTTAATCCAAAGTTCCAACCAAAATAGATTGGGATACATCTCTCGCCCAAACAGACTCTCAGTCAGAGACGAAGGAAAAAAAACAATTCATCTCATTCTTTCTCAGGTACGTTGTACGGACTGAGGATGAGATTTGGATTGAAGTGATCCACATTTTTGTTTTCCTCTCTATCAATTCGTACTTGACTCGTCGTCATTCCCTCCTCTTGCAATTTTTTTTCTTCATTTATTTCTAAATTCTAAAAGTGTAAATAAAGCCATGAAGAAACAAGTGCTGAGTTAAGTTGAGCAAGCAAAGTTGCAAAAAATTGCACTGCAGTCTGCACTGGCATGGCATGGCACAATTAGTGGCTTTTAGTTTAGTTTAGCATGACACGAGAGACAAGGACTGAAGAAGAGATATTTTTAGATTTTTCCCATTCGGCACAGATCCAGAAGAACGCCAAAGCCTTTTGTAATGGAATGGAAGTGACTTTGTGACACAATTAGGTATACATATTCATCCTCCTCACCACAGCAGAGATCAGATCAGTCAGCGCTAAAATGAGCATGAAAAATAAAGATGTGATATGGCTTTAGCAAGATAACAACAACTAACGAGATGTACACATTGCATCATAATCATAACATGATACTCTTTAGTTATGTGGGCAGGGAGAACATGATCGCTTTAAAAAAAAATTAGCAGCTTTCTCTCTGGAGCGGAGGCTTCATCATCATCATCATAACTCATGTTGAAAAGGGGAATGAAAAATTAGGGTGTCAGTCAGTCAGTGTCATTTTAATTAGCTGGACGTGTCATCCAACCGTTCATCCTGATGATCAAGCAAAAATTGTGAATTACGACATGAAGGACATTTCTGTAAATTATTTGTCATAAACTTGAAACTTGATTGAAATGGCAGGAGGCCATTTCGAGGTCAGCGAGGTCATGCGATGGCGATAGCACAAGAAGTTATTCAAATGAAGCAAATCCGCTTATTGTATTAATACATATTTTAATTAAATTAATCAATTAAAAATTTAACTTTATCATTTGAACAAAAAGTACAAAGTGTTATTCAAGGTCAACAGCGTGGCTGTCGCTGCTAATTATCATAATCTTCATCCGCCTTCTCTCGCATCAAGCATGCATGTAACGTCCTATTTATTATGGCAGTTCTGATGATTTTGAATCTCGAGATCCTCTCCGGGCCTCCTCCTCTCCTCCAGTTCCAACCTGGCGTTGACATCCTCTATTCGATACATACAGGAAGATCCATATCCCGGAGCAGATCACGCTGAAAGTAGCGACCACCACGATCACGGCGAGGACCCCAACAGCCATCCCCAAACCTGCAGGCTTCACAGCAGCAACATCCTCTAAAGCATGATGGTTCAAGATGATGGACCCATTGGCCTGGATCCCCGATCCCCTCCCCAAACCTGCGTCGTTCTTCATCACCTCCTCCCACTGATATCGCAGTTTGCTGCAGTCCAACCGTGGATAGCTATCCCCATGCCCATCGTCGCACCAATACTTGCGGCACCCTGCACAAGTCTCCTTGCAACTTTGTATGAGCTCGGGAGTTGCCTGTCTGGAACAGTGGATCTTGTCGACGAGGACGGTGAGGCTTCGATCGGATTGGCGTACCCCGTAATTGGCTTGGTTGCACAGGTCTTTGCAGTCGTGTTTGCGAGCCAGGGTTGGGGCCAGAGTTGTTGTTGTTGTTGTTGTGGTTGTTGGAGTTGATGCCGGGATTGTCGTTGATGCCGGGATTGTCGGTGATTCATTCATTGGCCCGGTTGGTGACAACAACGTTGTATTTGTTGTTGGAGTTGATGTCCCAGTCGTATCATTAAGATTTGGAGGCAGGAATGTTGATGTTATTGATGTTGTTGAGGCAAACGCTGCCTTCACCTTGCCACATTCCATGAAACGGTTGTATTCCGACCTCCACGTACACCATCCCAAATCCTTACAAGCGTCGCAGGCCACTTTGCATTCCTTCTGGAAACTGATGCTGCTAGTGCAACTTACTTTCCTCCCTCCCACTCCCGTCCGGCGCTCATCGTCGTCGCAGAATGTTTTGCAGGTCTGCGCTTTGGGGTCGGCATCCATATTTCTGACAAATGGTTTTACTCTTACTAAAAAATGATCCGCGAAAGGAGATAAGTAATTATTAAAGTAATTAAGTTCCTTCTTTTTTTCTCGAAGGGAAAATGGTGTTGAATAAAAGAGGAAGTTTGGAAACTAATAAAATTATAACAAAGACTTTCACCCAAGGCGGGCCGTGGCGTAAAAATGAATAAGACTGGTGAAAGCGGAGAGAAAGCCAAGGACAAGGTCAAATGAGGAGTAACAATGGCTACTTTATTAACTTGATGATCTTAACCTGAATCATCAGATTCTTATAAAAATGGATATCTTCTCAATAAAAAATAATAATTATAATTATTCTCCTCTTCACCCTTTTCCCCCCCAACCCCCTTTCTTCCCCGTTGTAGACACCACTTTCCGTTCATTATGGTTCTCGTCCTCCGAATCCGCTTCCGACTCCCTGTCACTTGGACTCCTTTGACTCCAGCTATCATCCAGCGTGCTCCCCTCCAGGTCCCCGGTCTCATCATCTTCCTCCACAACTTCCCGTTTCCGTCTCCCGCAGATGAGCCAGTAGCATATGGACAGGATGATCATGGCAAGAAGGACACCGAGCGCAATGATAAGTCCTTTCCCGGATCTCGGCGGCATTGGTTTCGGAGTGGCCGTTTTTGGCGCCTGGACTAAGGTGGCGTTGAATGGTAGATTGGGGTGCGGTCCCGGTGTCAGCGTCGTTAGTTTAGGTGGCGCTACGACTGGTGGTGGTGGTCCCACGACTGGTGGCGGTGGTCCCACGACTGGTGGCGGTGGTCCCACGACCGGTGGCCCCACGACTGGTGGTCCCACGACTGGTGGTCCCACGACCGGTGGTCCCACGACCGGTGGTGCGACGGGTTTTCGTGTCGTCGTTGTTGTTGTAGTTGTTGTTGTTGTAGTTGTTGTTGTAGTTGTTACTATCTTGCTACACTTCAAGAATTGATTTTGCCTAGGCCCCGTACACCATTCCTTGGACACTGCTTTGCAAGCCTGACACACTTCCTCGCATTTCTTTCGCAAGACAGCAGCGCTGGTGCAGCTAATTTTGTCGGGTCTCGCTCCAGTCGTCTTTTCAAACTCGGCGCAGAATTTTCTGCACTGGTCTGCCACCGGCAGGGGATCGGTCGGGAAAGGCATGTTTCGGACGGGGAAGGGGAGCGGAGCAAACGCACGGTTTCTCTTTGTTGAAAGAAAAGGTCAAGGAAAGGAGAAGGTCGCAGGTGGTTCAGAGCTAAAAGACAAGTTGGAAATGAATTAATGAGGAAAGAGTTCCACTCAAATCCTTCCGGAGGAAATAAAGCTCATGAAGCGTTCAATAATGAATAGAGACAATGAAAGAGATTGAGAAAAAAGATTTGAGAGATTTTTAAGATTAAAATTATTTTACCTTGACAGATCAGTTTAGACAATGAATACAACTAAATTAAATATTGCAATTTGGAACTGCATGTCATATGGTTAGGGGGAAATGAAGCGATAAAGTTGAATGAAATAAAGTAACAATGGCTACTTTCTAATTCTAGTTTGAGCTGAATCAAACTTGTCATATAAAATGTACGTAAAAAATTCTTCGTTGGAGGAGGCTCCGCTTGATTTCACCCCCTCAATATATGGTTAATTTCGGAAGAAAAAGAAGAAAAAATGCGTTGATTGATGATTACCCAATTGTCAATTACGGCAATAAGTATGAAGAGGATGGATTTCTGGATTCGACCCACTAAAAATTTATTAAAATTAAATGCTTCAACTTATTCAGACTACCATCATAATAAATGAATGGAATGATGATGGCCTCCTTCCCCACTTAGTTTGCTTTCATCCCCTCCGCCACTGTAATCGTCTCTCCCTGTCCATTATAATTTTATCTAATTCTCTGAATCCACTTCCAACTCCTGTCCACCTGGTTCCTCCAGCGTGCTCTCTTCCAGACTCCCATTTTCAGGCAGATCAGTTTTCCGTTTCCGGGAGCAGAGGCAGTACCAGAGGCACACCATACAGAGTGGGATGATAACGGCAAGAAGGAGAGCCAGCGCTACTATAAGTTCCAGGGCCATTGTTGGCGGGCTGTCGGTTTTTGCCAGGGTTTGTGGTGGCAGGGTTGCTGGGGCGTGGGTGGCTCTTTCCAGGATTGGTGGTTCCACGTTTATTGGCACTGGCACTACCACGGGTTGTGGTTCCAAGAAGATTGGCGGTTCCAAGATTGTTGGTGCTGCCCCTGTTGGAGGGGCCAGGGTTGTTGTTGCTGTTGTTGTTGTTGTTGTTGTTGTGGGCGCTGGATTAATTTTGCCACATTCCATGAATCGATTTTGAAAAGCCCCGACACACCACTCCGGCTTCAGCGCTTCGCAAATCTGACAGGCAGCCAGGCATTCCGCTTTCATAGCAGCATCAATGCTGCTAACACAACTAACTTTGCCCGGTTTCACCCCAGTCCTATCTTCATAATAAGCGCAGAATGCCTTGCACTTGGCTTCCTGGTCCTGGGAAGTCATGTTTTCGACGAGGAAGGCAAGCGAGGTCTCTTCTCTTCTGACCTGTTGGAAATTAATTAGGAGGATGATGATTTCCACTCAAATCCAGCTCCAGGAGGAAAAGCTCATAAATGAAGCGTGTAATAACGAATGAATAAAGCTTATCGTAACAAGTAATTGCAATTTGGAATGGTCATGTTTAGGGGGAAAAAAGAAAGGCCAAGGTCGGATGAAAAGTAACAATGGCTACTTTAATAACTAACTTGGATTGAGTCAAATCAGAAAAATGCTTGTGAAAAGCCAATGTGGGGATCTCTAACATTAATGAAAAGGATCATGACGCCAGTGCAGTGGACTGGAGCTTGGTGAACCCTCCAAACTTGGGATGGAAGATAGAACCTTTCCCAAATTGTATGGGGGGATTCGGCGAGCATTCAAAATTCTACTTTTAGGTCTTTCGCAGCCATAGCCTTTGAACCAACAATAAGGGTTGTTGAAGCGTGTCGGGAGCGTCTCGCTCCGCCAGTTGGGTAATATGATCATCGCAGATCCTTTTCCTATACAAATTATTATAATTATCTTCTGTGGAGGGAGATTCATCAGTTAATTATCTTCTTTCCCATCCTCCACGCGGAAATGTTTCCTAAAAAAAATGCAAAAATTGCAAAATGTTAAAAAAAAATGGCAATGACAGCTAGTTAAATGGGGTGATTTGAAAAACAAAGTTCCACACAACTTCGGCTTTCCGGGCTTTCCACATGACGTGACAATCAAGACAAATTCGAATGAACAGTAACAACATGGCTACTTTATTAGCTAATTAAAAGCAATAGCGAAAGGATTATGTAAATCAACGTATTTATTATGGTAAACACGTAAACTTGGCTCTTTCTTCCCCCGACGCAGTCCTCAAATATCAAATCCTACTCATTATTCCGATTCTCATTCCGCGAGCCCGAGTATCTTCCGCTGTACCTCCTCAGCTCCTGTTCCCCCTCATCCTCCCCGGCGTCCACTTCCCGTCGACGTCTCCCGCAGCAGAGCCAGTAGAAGACGAATAGCGCCATCATCACCATAATGGCGATGAGGATGAACAGCGCTATGAGCAGTCCGCTACTCACTCTTGGTGTTATCGGGGGCGGAGTCGCCGTTCCACTCCCGTCTACTTTGTCCGTTATTGTAGATGTTTTAATAATTGTTGTTGTTGTTGTTGTTTGTACCACGGTTGGGGGTCGTATCACCGGTGGTGCCGGTGGTGGTGGTGGTGGCGGCGCCACGGGCTTTGTTGTCGAGGTCGTTGTTGTTGTGATTGTTGTTCCAATCTTGCCACATTGCAGGAATTGATTTTGTTTAGGCCCTGAGCACCAGTCCTTGGACACTGTCTTGCAAGCCGTACACACAACCTCGCATTCCTTTCGCATGACAGCATCGAGACCGATAGCGCTGGTGCAGCTAATTTTCACGGGTCTCGCTCCAGTCTTCTTTTCAAACTCGGTGCAGAATTCTCTGCACTGGTCAGGGTCTACCGGTGGGGCCGGTGGCGAGACCGGCGGCGGCTTCGGGGCAACCGGGAAAGCCATACTTAAGGACGAGGACGGTAAACCGTTTCTCTTTGGAGGTCCACCTTGTTGTTTCGGAAGGGGAGGTGGGTGGGTGGCTCAAAACTGTCAAATCCTAAGGGAGGAACGCTCATAGATGGAGCGTGCAATAGTGAATATGACAATGAAGCAAGAAGCTAATCGTAAGTTTTGCAATTTGGGACGGGGGTGATATGATTTTGAAAAAAGAAAGAAAAGAAACGACAAGGTCGTATGAAGAGTAACAATGGCTACTTTATTATTATCTAATTTGAGCCACTAAAATTAACGTTAGTTTGCTTTCACCGTCTCTTCCTTTCCTATCCATTATGGTTCTCATTCTTTGAGCCCCCTTCTAACTCCTGTCCACTAGGCTCCTTTGGCGTGCTCTCCTCCGGATTCTCACTTCCAGCACCACCATCGGTTTCCCGTTTTTTGCGCCTTCCGTAGCAGAACCAGTAGCAGAGCCAGATGCACAGCACACAGATAGGGATGATAAGGCCAAGAACGATAGCCAGCTCTACAGGGATTATAAGTTTCGGTCCAGTCTTTGGCGGAGTGTCGTCGGCTTTGGCCAGGGGTGGCGCCAAGGTGGATGGTGCCCGAGTAGGTGGTAGTGGAGCAGCGGTTGGTCTTCCCAGCATTGGTGGTGGTGCCACGTTTGGAAGTAGCCCGGTTGGCGGTCCCAGTCCCAAGGTTGGTGGTGGTGCCAGGGTTGATGGTGC
>JAQGAI010000392.1:0-21245 GCA_034696905.1 Lepidocyrtus violaceus
TAGCCTTTAGTCTACTATTACAACACAACCATGTTGAACACTGGCGAAAACAAGTTTTCACTCCCCAAAGAAACTTTCTACTTCTCTTGTTTTTTTTCCTGGGGTGAAAATAGTTTTCTATTTCATTTGGTTTGCTGTGAAACGTTACAAAAAATTGGTTGAGAGTAAAATAGTTCCAAAGACTAACTGACTACTTAATTATAAGCCTAAGTATATATCACATAAAAAAATCATGGTTTTACTATACTTTTGTATTCGCGAGAACAAATTAACAGTGCGATGTTCTAAGTTGCTATTTTTTAGTTTTTTAATTAGTTAATTCTTAAAATTGAAAACGTAATTTTAAACAGTTGAAAAACTTAATTTTTAGATTTCCTGATACCCACCAACTTGCTTCTCAGAGGAAAGTAGAATCCCAATAATGCCATATAGAACGCCAACGATTACCCCAAAAACCTGTGAGAAAATAGAATAAAATAATATAATTAATTTTCTTTTCACAGCCTAACTTAAGTTCCTTCTCCATCAACAAAAATATGCCTCGGAAATATGGGAAACTATTCGGAGAAACACTGATTTTCACTTACACCGCACAAAATCCGGAAGGCATGATTTTCTAGACAGGAGTCATGATAGCAGGTTCGATCATTTTCTTCAATTATGAGGAGGAAAGTTGTTGAAACACAAATCATGATTATTCCCATGATGCTGTGAATACCGGCGTCCTATAAACATGATTTTTTTTTACAGAAAACGAAAATTAAAATGACTTCTCTTTTTAACTTAAAAATTTACAAAGAGAAAGGAAACTTTCAATACTACAAAAATTTTGTCTTTTTAATTTAAATTTTTCACGTACGAATCTTCTGACCATGTACGTCTTCAAATACTGATCAGTCGCAAGATACATGATGGAAATAACGAAGGAAGTTATTGTCGTTGCGAGAACAAAAACTTCTACGACAGACTCAGGCCGATAGTACATTGTTAACAGGAAGACATTAACAAATGCGAGGAGCTGAAAATTTTGCAAAAACATTAAAATTTCGTTAGTCAGGGATTACATCCATCATTATAAATATTCATTCATCGAATTAAGTAAATTAAAACATGTTTGTGTCATATTTGAGGCCTATAAAACTTACCACTGCGGCTACTTTAATTCTGACAGATGCGTCTACAATCATCTTTCCTGATTTTTTCTGACAACTCAACTTATTTCAATTCAAAATTGTTTGTTACGAAAATATTTATTTTTTAATTTGCTATTCAGTCTGGATTTTTTAAAATTAATTTGAAAATAAATTACGGCCTAACTATTCTCAATCCCGAAGCTACTTCTCTTGTTTTAAAAATTTCTGTAGAAATGTCTCCTGTTTTTTGTCTCGCACCATAGGTCAGCCTCCTCCTCAAAATTACTGGATATTTACGTTTACTACAGACGAGCATTAAAATTGCAAAAGGGAGAAATTTATCAGCTTTATGCCAAAAAATTCTCCGATTCTAAGTCGTTATCGACTCCGTCTTGACTAAAAATCTATCTCATACAATCAGCCATTTAGCAAGTTTGCTTGAGTAAATTTTGGCGTACTTTTTGAAAAAAAAAAAATCTTTCTCGGTCTAGTTCTTTTTTATGTGAAAGTAAAAGGAGCAGCGAAGCCCTATCGTCGGAGCATTCTATTCAAATCGAACCAATTCAGCTCTCTAACTTTGTCTGGACTTGTTGACTAGTCTTTTAGTTTTCAGCTTTTGCCTGACTTATGGTAATTTTTATAAAACAAAAAAATCTCTTTCTGGCTGCTTTTGCCTATGCTGATGCAGAGTATTTTTTCTCTCTAGTGGATGTTGCGAGGAGCTCAATTAAGTTGAAAATGAAATTGGAAGAAAATTGTCTTATCGCATTGACCGGGTATTTATACTCTGGAGCGATTTTATCTCCAAGTCAAATTCATATATTTTGTGTAACACGATGATCATGTTGATGAGGATATGACGATAAATATGCGACGATGATGACTTGATGAACCTTTCCTTGATATTTCATGACCTCCATTCATCTCTGAATAAAATTCCTCATTTTGATGGCTATATCTGTCTGCATTCATGTTGTTGCTGTGTACATAGTACTAAAACTCTCCTCTCATGAGTTAGTTAAGACTGGAAGATTACTTACTTAAATTAATAAGCATATTTACCCAAATCGAAGAAAAAAATACTTCTCGAAAGAATAAATAATGTTAAATGATTTTCCATGATGTATCTGCATGAATGCTTTATTTCATTAATCTTCCCTTGCTCGTTTAAAGTAAACCACTCACTTTTGACTTTTTTTGATAATTTTTGTAATGAGTCAAAAAAATGAGTAAAACTTTGGGTGATTATAAGAAAGGACAAAGCCGGTCGTCAACAGATAAGCTCTGTTGCTTCCTAGGATTAGTAGGATTCCGTATTCCGCATTGTAAAATATTTACTTTTACTGTACAGTTGTACCTTGCACCTCATACAATATTGGTTGGTAGCATCATCATCTTTTTCAGTGAAAAAAAGTATGCGTAAATGTCAACTTGATTTACTTTTTTTCTCTCATAAAGTTAAGCTTAAATATTTTTATGATAATGATAACTAGACTACTGGTTGGATACTGGATTGTTTACAAACCATGGATGACGATGATGACGATGAATGTAGTAAAATAATTTGATAAAAAAAAATGAAACAATGAGTCAGTTCATCAGTGAGTAGTGTTTATTGAAGCCGCATCATTTTTTTTCGAAATGGGGTGAGTGACAAATTTAAGACGGAGATTGGAAGACATATTTTGTCCTATAAGATATGATGAAGTTTACTTAGGTTCTGTATGCAATGTTATATGCAATGCAACGCAGGTGCTTGTATCAACAGTCTGCGAGTTTGATTTCATTTCAAGATAGTCTGGGAAGGGTCAGTCAACAGTCAGATTTGATTATGTACGATGAGTATGAAATGTGATGAATTCATAGAATAATACGCATAAAATTTTCCAGTTTGATCTGAACTAAAACAGTAAATTCTCATCTTGTTTGTCAACAATTTAATGCGAGTAGTTTTTGCTTGAGTATTTTTCTCATTGGATTGATTGTTTTGGGATTACGAATGTAGCAAACATCGCCGGAAATTTTCCTTTTACTAGGGTAAATATGAACTTTGATTGATGTGACTTTGATGTAATATTCGAGGCTAATTTTAGAATCAGAAAAATGGGTTAGCTAAAGATTCTTATTAGCAATTATTTATCCTTCGTTGATTTTAATTTTAAAATATTCTTCTCTAACATTTTTGCATGAGTCGCAACAATTGTTAGAAAAAGAATTTAGTTCAGTTGACCTAGACTAGTCGAAATCAATCCCTTTGATGTGAGATGACCTAAAGATGTTGCAAAAAGAATCGCCAAACAAATAGCTGGAGTTATGAAATGAGCCATTGATAAATATGAGAGGAGTCCTGTAAAAAACTCTTCCCGGAGTTATCCGCTGGCTTCGGCATAAGAAATACAAATTGTGCAAATTGATTTTTGGAATTGATTTAATTAATCATTCTTTACATAAAATTAATGACTACACCACATCTTTACGACAGTGAGGCGCCTTCTGGTTTAGATATCCTCATGGGTGAACACACCATTATGACCGAGCCGTGAATTGAAAGTAATAACAGATAAGAAGAAGAAATTGGGAAAATTGCGAAAGTCTTGTTTTTAACCCTATGATCTGTGTAAGCAATATCAAAATCGAGCATGACCCTCTGATCAACATATAGATATCAATGAAGCTTGATGTAGTAGAGTATCAAACGTATATTTTCTTGGAACTGATATGGGTACTCAACATCAAAACAAACTCGCCGCGAGCAGAAAGCAATGACGCTAAATAAGCTAACTAATAAAATTGCATCGAAGATTTTTAGTTAGTTTCGGTCAACAACATGTTGTGCAGATTTTAATGAATGATACCGTGTAGCACCGTTTCAGTTTCCAAAAATGCGTCATTAAGGCAAGGCATGATACGATACATGTCAGATTAAAGTTCTTCAATTAAAATTTGGATTACTGGAACATTTTGCAGAATGTAAGAGCAACCTTGAAAAAGTGGAGTAGAGTATTATTTTACCCCAAACACGATTTCTCTTTCCATACATTTGTAATATAAGACGGCTGATAAGATCCATGTCTGATAGTTTAAAGCAATAGCGTAAAAATGAAGAGCTTCCAATCATTCTTATCTGATGTAATGTACCAGCATATCAGCGTAAAATAATCAGATTAGTCGGATATGAATATTCAGAACAGTTGTAATTTACAGGTAAACAAATTTATTTTCATATAGTAGTTGGTTGGCAATTGACACTGAAAACTACCCCAAAGCGTTTAACGGCTAACAGCTTTTATCAAAACGGTTTATGACGATGCGAGTTACATTAATTAACGAACCTTATCTTCTTCTTTCCTACCTCGCTTGCCACCTTGAGATGTTGGGATGGAAGAGTAATTATTAAATAGGTACTCCATAGATGATTTTCCATAAACGTGATGTTGATATTGATAATATGATATATGAAATACGTTAATTGCCGCTGATTCCTTTATAACGATCTCTGCTATATAATATACACAAATATGTGAATTTGTACCATATCATTACATACATTTATAGATATAGGACGAATAAGGTTTGCCACAGGACGTAAAAACTCTTTACAACAATTTACAGCCTGATCGTTATCTTAATTCTTTAATTCATCTCCAGAACATATCTCTGTTGATGACTATCTTAGAATTTGCCAGCAGGTATTGATAAATAGTATTTTATATTAATCTTTTATATTACATACTTGCATAAATTAATGTAGCTAATTCAGACGAGCCTTTATTGCTTTGATTTATAAATCACCGGTATAGTACATTATGTACATAGACAACTGGCCATTCTGTAATCCATTTTGCACCTAAAACTCTATTGGCATTTTATCCTTATTGTTCCGTAAATAAGCAATATCCCAGTTTCCCTCTTGCTGGATACGTAGCCACGAAAATACGATGTTTATTCCTAAAGTAAGTGGTAATCTGTTGGTGTTTTACAAGCGCTGCGCTGCTGACGGAATTCAAGGTTTCCAGCTCCCATCAATTCATGAATGATGGAATCAATTGTATCACTAGAGTTAACATATGCACATACTATAAAGAATTTCTTTCCAAACAAATACCATATATATAATAGAACTTTAACGTGAACAACCTATGTGGACACTGACACCTGGTTATAGGCAGCCATAGGTGGAATAACTATAGTCAGTGTCAGCATGTATTTATAACTAGATATGCATGTATTTATTTACATAAGATTTTAATGAACATGTACTCATTTCCACACATACCTTTTCGGGTCTTCTGAAATCTGTATATGATAGCATTATGTATGTAACAGATCACTAACAAGTATCAATATTTTGCGTGAAGGACTGATGTCAAATAATTTTCCAGAATGTCATTTTTTGCGAATCGTGTTAAACCTTTCCGTAGAGTCATACTTGATTGGAAGGTCAATAAGAGAGTGACACCGATTATCTGTTCATTCTCATCGGGTACAACAACAACAGTGATACAACCGGAGAAGAAGCATACAACTGGAATAGACTCTATTGGAAAGCTGAACCTTGCTGAAATATGTAGAACTGGAGAAACCCCAGAGCACTTCAATTTCGCAAAGGATGTCTTTGATCGGCATGCGGTAAGCAAACATAATTAGGGTATGTAAATAAATACTAATTTAACCGACAACGCTGGGAAATACATAGTCTTCGACATAATTTAATCTACACATCTTCCTCAATGCGCAGACCCAGCGTGGTAACGATCCTGCCCTATGGTTTTCCAACGAAAACAATGAGGACCGGATTTGGTCCTTTTCGGAAGTCCAACATGAGTCCATCAAAGCCAGCTTGGTCTTGCAAAGGCTTCTTAGCGAAACCGGACAAACTCCTTTTGTGCTGACCATCCTTTCCAGGATCCCAGAATGGTGGTTCCTCCACATGGGAGCAATCCGAACCGGCACAATTTTCTGCCCCGGGACAACGCTTCTAACGGCCGAGGATATTCAGTACAGACTGGAAGCGTCCTCAGCTCAAATGATAATTACCGATGAGGAAAATGCAGAAAAGGTGGATCGAGCTCAACAAAGGCTTGCCAAAAATAGTGCCAGAAAGAAACTGAAAAAGCTGTTGGTCACCAACAAGATCTCTGTCACTGGAAGCACCGGTGATTGGATGAATTATAATCAACTAGTTGAGGATACTAGTGAAGCCCAGATTTAAAAATTTCAACATGCCCATACAAAATCGGATGACATTGCTCAAGCGTTCTTTACGTCCGGGACCACTGGGAAACCGAAAATGGTGGCGCATTCGCATGCATCCTATGGAATCGGTCATATTGAGACAGTAAGGTAAGCAGCAGTCGTGGAGTACAAAAAAAAATTATCCACATGAGCTCACGTGAATGGAATAGTTTGTTAATTTTTTTAAAAGGCAACTTGGGTTAAAACCCGCGGATATGTTTTGGAACATTTCCGATCCAGGCTGGGCGAAATCAAGCTACTCAAACTTTTTCGCCCCGTGGATTGCAGGATGCACTGTCTTCATTTCTCAAGTATGACGGAAGAAGAAAGTTAAACAAAAATGAGCAAGAAAAGTTTTCTTACATAAAATACGTCCTTTATTCTAGATGAAGCGATTTGAAGCAAAGCCTGTCTTAGAAGTCCTGAGAAACAAGCCCGTTTCGGTACTATGCGCTCCACCCACACTATTTAAATCGATGATGCCGGAGCCTAACCAGTCTTTTAAATTTAAAGCACTACGATACGCAGTAGGTGCTGGTGAGCCATTGAATCCGGAAGTTATTCGGGCATGGAAAAATAAAACTGGTAGATAAACAAATAGATGCTTGCTTGCTTTCAAATGTCAAATATTCAGTACTTGTCATGCAGTGCCAATGTGTGAAGTTATAAGTAATCAAACCTTGCTCACTATAACGTTACAGGAAACATGGACATAAATCAAATGTATGGCCAAACCGAATTTACTGTGCTGGGCTGTGAAATTCCTGGCAAAGACAAGGAGGGGTCGCTGGGAAAGCCAAATGGAATGTATTCCGTTAAAGTAAATAATTTGTATTCATCGTGTTTAATTTTCGTATAATTGTTCTGGATATGACCTTTAGTGCTTTTTAATTTAATGTTTTTGACAAAGATTGTCGATGAAGCCGGGAAAGAAGTACCTCGAAATGAGGAAGGCATTTTAGCTCTAAAAATTAAACCTGTTCGTCCCGTGGGCTTATTCAAAGGTAAATGTAATGGTTATTGTACTGTTTTTTAATTCAATTAATTCGATTCTTGTCATAACTAAAACATGCATTTTTATGATTTCATGCATAGGTTATTTGAAGCAAGGCACATCCGACGGACTTTTGTGGGATGAGGAAAAGAACAAACAGTGCTTTATTGATGACGTTTACCTAACTGGAGACAAGTGTTACATGGATGAAGATGGTTATATCTTTTTTATAGGGAGAGCCGATGACATTATTAATTCCTCTGGGTATTCACGTTTTCTTTAAGAATCTAATTGTAATTTAATCCAATAACTACCTAAGTTAAGGATGGCGGGTTCAATTTTGCATTGTTTGCAATTTGAAAGATATCGGATTGGACCGACGGAAGTTGAGTCTGCACTGCAAACTCATTCAGCAGTTGTGGAAAGTGCGGCAGTCTCGTCCCCTGATGCTGAAAGAGGAGAAGTTGTTAAAGCTTTTATAGTTCTTAATGAAGCCTATAAAACATCGGATAAGCTAGAATTGATAGCTGAAATCCAGAATCATGTGAAATCTCAGACTGCCCCGTATAAATATCCTCGAAAGGTAATGTGATACATCCGAAAATAATCCTCAGCTATTACAATTTAGAAAATTTAAAACTAGTCTTTCTAAAAAAATCTTCAATTCTTCTAAAGATTGAATTTGTGGAATCCCTCCCAAAGACAGTCAGTGGAAAAATACTACGAAGAGAACTGAAGCGACAAGAGTATGCCAACAAAGTATGAATTATGTTTTAACAAAAATCAATAAAGTACATTTATAACATAGTTATTTCAGTTACATGGTCTTAGAATTTATTGCATTGAATTCGTTTCCAAAAATGTCATTTGTTTAAAGGAACAAAACTTGTTCCGAAGTACACAACAAGAGTTCGAGCTGTGCCGTGTCATAATATTCATCGGATCGTATTAGTTAATGTGTCTGATCTAGATCAATATATAAAGCAGCGCTTAACTAGAAATAATAATTTAACCATAATTACTCATTACACAAGTCTCATAAATACAGAAAAATGATATCTTCACAAGTTCATATTAGCTGAACCAAGCGGCGGAAGTCCTTATATACTAATAAAACCTTATTTGCATTAGTTTTTAATACAAGTGCAGAAATAAAATACATACATACATACCTCCAGTAATCCATGCCAGCTACCCGTGACACCAAATTATTATAATCAATCAATCAAAAATGAAATAATCACCGAAAAAAAATATAGCACACTTTGAAACGACCAGAAGAATTCAGTTATTAAATAAAGCAACAGTTTAAGTGCGAACTTACATTCACTTACGATTGCATAACATAAAAACGATGAAATCGATTATGATGTCGGGAGAGTGTAGAATTAACCTAATTTTGATTTAATCAATATTTTAAATTATAATTCAAGAAATTTTTTGATTCAAAACAAGATTTTTGTAAGCCTCCCCTTTAATCGTGTGGAGCGGACATTATTTTTGATGTATAGGTACCTGTACATCAATAAAGAACGATATCGTGAATGAAGTAATGTAATACACATATAAATTAACTTCATAGTATTTATAATTGTTTGCTATGATTAGCGCAGGTTTGAACTTATTCAGGGATAGTGTTGGTACTACTGAAATTGTTCGGAATGGAAGAAGAGTCAATCTGCATATGATATTTGTAAATATTCTCTGTGCTTTCAACTTTGCCTTGTGTCAAGTTGAGCGCACGTCCCCGAACACCGGACTCTTTCACTGGAGGCGAAAACCAGCTCACGAACGTGCCAACAACAGGAACTCTACGAAGAATGCCTTCCTCCCACAATGCGTCTTCTGCTTCCTGCTTAATTTCTTCGGTCGCTTTCTCAATCCCTGAAAGTAAATAAAACAAATGATGGTTAGAAGATAAGTCGTGATGACAGGAATTAACAGTAAATGTGTGTAAGCTTCAAAACACCTTTTTTGACTAGTTCGGACATTTTGTCAAAAAATGCAGAACTTTCTTCAATCTCCAGGCCTGTGGAGATTACTAAGCGCACCAGTTCTTTCACATCTGTATCTTCAGTGACCATGCCAAACTGTACGCACCACACTCCATCCGATGCTTCCCCTACAAAATACAACGATGGTAATGAATAATTGACGAGAAGGGATTTTCTAGATCATTCCTGACATATGTAAGTTTTCGTATACTTACCTAAAGAAAATGCAGAGTCTATAGCCTTCAACCTGTCAACTATTTTGGCGTTCAGGTGATCAATATTTCCCCTAGCGTCAGACATTTCCTGATCTGAGAGTACAGTTTTTTGCTTTGGAGCAACTGCAGAGGCAGGGGCAGTAGCAGAATCATCAGGGGGAGCAGTTTCTCCGTTCACACTAGCCTTCTCATCTTCTACTTTAGGATTTGCATTTGTATCTTCTGGTGTAGAAGTAGGAACAGGAACTGGAGCTGGTTTAACTTTTCGAAAGAATTTTGGGATATATCGAACAGCGCCAAGCCCCGCCCAATGGGCATCGTGTGCATCAATCCATTCTAATTCGTCAGACTGCTTCACCAAATCCAAAAATCTTAATCGTTGCTTGACGGTTGCATGTAAAACCTTCATATGACTATCAAAACAGCTTAAAATAGCAGCTTCCTCGTTATGTGACAGTTTATGAGAGCGGGCTACATCAACATGAATGTTCCATCCTCGAGACTCAACAAACACAAACTCGATCGAAAGTAAGTTCTTCAAATCTCGTTCCATAATATGGAATAACTGTTAGGAACAACCAAAAATAGAATTATTTAGACACAAATGTTCCCAAAAGGTGCAATGCCGACTACAGTTTATAAAAAAAATTAATTAAGGTTAACCTACCCACGAATTCAAAGTGTCAACGTATTGAGCACTAGGTTCATCCGAACTGGAGCTTTGTTTTGGCGATGCTTGAGGATCAATCTTCAAATTCCTAGTCTTGTAATGGGGAGGATTGTATTGGAATGTTAAAGTGGACATTATCACATTTCCATCACTTAATCTGGACCAGTTAGGCTGTAACATAAAATGGATTAGATTAATTTTTAGCAAAAATCTAAAAAAAACATATCAAAAACAAACTTTACAACGTACCACAACGTGGAGGCACTCGTGACGTTGTACCATGTCCAACAGAAACTTTCCACGATGAATTGCTTCATTTATTACAGCTGATAAGCGGCTTTTTCCAAATACCTATTCAATGAAGATATAAATAACAATCAACCAACTGGATGAATAAAAATACGTAGAAATAGACTGTTGCACTATTTTAAATTAAATGTCTTACGTGCACGGTTAACCAAGGAGAGAAGCAAAGCATTTCGTTTTTAGGCGATCCCAAACCAAGTATGTCAAGGACATTTGTGTCAAGCTTATCGGATGTTTTATAAATGGTCTGCAAAAAATAATGACACTTAATACTGTGCCCTGCGATGATCACATTTACAACCCAACTAATTTAGAACATGGGTGGTAGGTGACTAACCAAGTATGGTACTTTCGGCTGCCTCATCCACCGTGAAAAATCAAGACTCATGCTATTCCCAATCTGCTTTGTCTCAGGGCGTTTCAGGAAATACGCAATAACGTTATTTCCGTAGAAGTGGGTCCACACTTTAAACGCTTCTGCCACTTTCGCTCCTTTTTCCAAATTCTCTACTGCTTTCACAAAGAAGTACATGTTAAAAACAAAATGCATGCTACGTCGACGGTATTTGATGATTTGACTTTGTGAGTACTACTGACCCGCATTAACAAAAAGTGCTACTGGTACTTTCCCCTTATCAATATCTGCTTTTATCTTTGATTCCAGGACCTCAACCCAAGTCGGCTCCATGAAATTGATAATACTGGTATAATTCAATGGGAGTCCAAGCTACATTATTACAAAATTTCAAAATTACTTTTTACACCAAACCATAAAAAATATAGTAGTATAAAATGGGCTAAGATAGCGAAGAGCGTCTTACACTAAAGCAGATTTGCTGACCAACTAAATCATCTCCACAGTAAATGACGGGAGGCTTGCTGGCTTCATGGAAGAACTGATATCCTTGTGCCACTATCTCAGGGAATTTGGCATGTAAGCTTAATTTCGCAATTAGCGTTAGGCCATAATTAGAATCCCAATGTGGATGAATACTATTATATTCTTTATCAGCAGAAGGTTCAGTTCTAAAAAATATATAATAAAAAACAATTCATAAACGTTGAGCGAGACAGCGAGAGATATATAACGCATGTGCATTATAAATCTGCAAAATTTACCCGAAATGAAACAACTGCTTTATCCACCCCAACAGTTGATTTGCAAATCTCTGCGATATTGCCTTTTGCGTTTTCCAATCCACTTCCAAGCTTCTCACGTAAGACTCGACACTGTAAACCCAGTGCATATTGGCAGCCATATCGCCCAACCTAACGTTTTCTTCTGGTTGAGCTTCTTGAACCACTTTCTAAAATATCATAAAAAGATGGATTTTCATAACAATCATCAAAGTACTTTACTTGATAACTACAACTACAAGTAATGTTCGTCCTTTCAACTAACCTGAACAACATCAAGTAAATGTTCCACAGCCCTTTGTTCAAGTGTTGGCCCTCCATTTTCCGAACTAAAGCTGCCGACAGATAACCTGGAGGAGCCCTTTGACGTCCGTCTTCGTCTTTCACCTTGTGAAGGAGTAGCAGCGCCTGCGGAAGCTGCATCAGGAGGGATACTAGGATTAGCCTGCCCGTCTTGTGTAGCTGGCTTAGTGGAGTCCTTGCCGTTTTCATCCCCTGCCGAGGAATCCACACTCCCAGAAGGGTCCGATCCAATGAATGGCTTGACATAACCCGTCGGTTTTCCCAGCTTCTCATCAAACACGCTCCCAGTGGGGTCCATGGTCCCTTGATGATTACTGATTCTATCCACTATCTCTTTAGCAGTAATCTGAATCTCTTTCACCGACACCGGAGGTTGCAATACAGAGGTTGGAGTCGTTGATGCAACACTACTTCGACGGTCATCGTTGGCTTCATTCATCTCATCCATTGTAGGCTTCTCTATCAACAATTCAAACACAGACGGCATAATTATTAATTATTATTACTTTAGCATTTACAGAATTAAAAAAAGACGCTACAAATACAAATCCTATTCCACTTCGCCAATTAGACTATATTTCACATAAATTTTTGCTGGTCCAGTTCCAATGCATTATAATACAATGCTAAAATAGTTATACCCGGCCTGCCTATTCCATGCCTAATACACTGAAGTTGATTTTTCAATTTTGCCAAAATCAAGGAAAACTGCAAACAGAAGAAGAAGGAGGGGAAGTTCCCTTCACAACATTAAATTAATTGAGCATTTATTATAGGATTATGGAATTAAATGTCATCTATCCGCCCCCCCAACTAACTAGACAAACAGCATCAATCGTGCACACAAACCTAGCCTCCAATCTAGACATCTAGACGAAAAACTGTTTTTATCTTAATTATCGACAGAAACTGTAACAGAAACAGATCAACACGATCAACGATCATGTAGCGACCGTTTGATGATAAAGATAATTTACTTTACTGACTGCGAGGACTATAGACGACTACGAACAACTAATGCCATATTGCTCTTTCTCTTTATTGTTATTAACAAATGAGACCTGCGCATTTCTGGTTTACAACAATCTTTTACATTAACAATTTAATAATCTTCTTTATTAATATGACAGTGATCCTGACAGTGTTGCCATTTCATTTTTTATTGCAATTAAACTGTGAAAAGAAAAAGTTAAACCTTTTCCTTACAAGCAAACTGACACTCACAAATTATTGAACACCATTTACTGTCAAGCTTAGCCTACTTATCTTACCTTCTCCAAACTAACCGACTGTCCTGCTGAGCCAAAGACGTCGAAGACGACAGCTTACTTAACCAGTTGAATATTTTTTCAAATCCCACGTTTAAATTTTAAACTTTAGTTAGAGTCATTAAAGCACTGACAACCAAACTGACAGTCCTTGCTCCAGATGTTTCACTTCAAATCAATGAAAATTAAAATCCAATTTTACAGCAACAGTACAGTACGCTACAATATGGTTATTTAATCCGGTCCGTCATAAACCTCCAACTCCAACTAGATAACTTTTTTGACACACGTAATCAAATCACAAACTTGCTCTCTATTCAATTCACTTTTGTTTCTGTTTCGATGTTCCATACTTCCGTTTCAAGTTACACTACTCGCTCAACACTACTACACCTCCTCCTTGTTTCTGTATGTAGTTTCTGAAAGAGCTTTATTATGGACAACTCATCATAACAAAAACACAGACGGAGCCAGTACATCAGCTGTAAGTTACGTAACAACCTTCAAAGGAAAACTCGACTTGTCTCTTCTCCCCTTTTCCGAGTTGATTTTTTTTCTAGTCTTCCTTTTTCTGTTTTCTGATGATGGCTGCGGCTGCTTGCTCCTCCAGAACCGAGCAAAAAAGTTATCTGAAAGGATTATTATCAACCAAAACAAATAAGATTATCATTCATTTAATTTTTTCATTGTAATATTTTTTTTCTTATAAATCAAATCAACAGCATTGTTAGTAGCGTCCATTTTCTCGCTCTCTCCTCCGACTTTTAAACTTTATTCCGGACCAACCAGTTTATCATCATCGGCGCGTCGCGTGTCGCGTCACACATGTAGTAAAATGCATAAAGGTATATGACGATTTGGCAGCGATTTTGAGAGAGAAAAATTTAATAATACATTTATTTATTGACGATAAGGTGATGATGTGATATGATATGATAATGATAAGATTATACTTCTGCCTTTCCTTTTTTCATTTGTTTTTTTAGGTGTGCGTGCTATGCTAGTGTTAGGTCGGCGCGGCGTTTCGGTACGGATAAGTATTATACCTGCCTGTCGCAACAATGCTGAGTTTCTGTTTTGTTTGTTGGTACTAATATTGACGTGGAGCAACTAATTTTTAATTTAATTAAATTATTCTTAATACACATTACACACACATACCTAAATCCACAGATGAAGACAAACGATATAATATCAAACAATAAATGTCCAGGTCCTGGATCGGCGACGGTGTATCACGTTACCCCATTAAATTTTTTAAATCACAAAATGGCTAATATTAAGGCTTTAATCAAAATGGATATCAGAACAGGATTCCCTCAAAAAAGACTGAAGAAAATCTTTCGATCCAAATACATACACTAAATTTTATTCTGGATGTATTGCAAAACCTAAAACAATTTAACCTAAGTTAGAAGAGAGAGCCATAGAAGGCTGCCTAATTGTTTTGGATTCTTATACAATTATATTTTTAGTTCCGGCACAAATTACAGCTAGGATGATGATGATAAGTATAATAACTGCATTGAAATGACAGTAAGAAATTTACTAGAAAACTTATATATTTTTTTAGAAAATTGCAAACATCTGCTAACAATCGTCGTCAATCCGCTATAGATAGGTATGCATGCAACGTAACTAACAGGACTGCAAGCTAAAATAGTCGCACCGTTGCTTAAAATAATGAGGGCTACGTTGTTAATGTTGTTGGCTCATCCATCCGGTCTTTAGAGATAAGATTACAATCTATTTAGTAGTGGATTGGCTGTTTTGGCTACGTGGAACAAGAACAACCAGTGCAGTGCAAGCGCATCAGCAGAAGCGTCGTTGTTGCAGCAGCCGCAGCGGTTTTTCTACTTAGGTTTGACAGATCTGTCAAGTTAAAATACATCAGTATAACAGTTGGGCATGTTAGATCTGGATGTTTTTTCCTGCAGTCCTTGTTACCATAATTATATAATTAATATGTAATGCGCCTAATCGCATCTGCTCTCCTCTTCCCACATTTGCTTATTCAAGCCGAAATAAACTGTGAATTTACTTTTATTAAAAAAAATAGATAGATCACATTTTTTTAAAATTAAAATGTCCTGATTTTTTCCTCATCCACCCCAACCAGTTTTAAATTTTTGACAATATCCTTTTCAAAGGACTTTGTCCCACAAATCATATACAAAATATTTTTCTTATTTCCAACAGTCTTGCATAATCCTTCTATCACAGCCCTATCAATTCTTTGAAATTTCATTGGCATACCGTAATGAATACTCTTGGCTTTCTTTTGGTCCTTCGCATTTGATAAAAAATATTGAACTTGAAAATTCCAACTTCTGGACCACTCCTTCAGCTTCCCCACAAGGATCACTTGATCTTCATCCCGACATGCGTAACAAAGTAGGATTTTTGTTTCATCTTCCTCATCATTGTCCAGAATTTTCTGGGTGATTCTGCAGAATGGGGCTATGCCTGTTCCAGCAGCGAACATAACTAGGAAGTCATATTGATTTGACTTGAACACAAATTCGTTTCCGAAGGGTCCTCTCATTTCCACAATCGACCCCGTCACCAGCTTATCGAGTAATGGTGTTAATAGGCCTTGCTCGTAAATTTTAAACACGATCTGGAAGCTCCCATCTTTTCTCACATCTAGGACTGTGTATTGTCTACACTTATCTTCTATTCTGAGCAAGACATGTTGACCCAGTTTGATCGGAAAGTTGTTTTCTGTAACTATTATATTGGGATAGGGAGGGTTTTCTTCTTCGTTACTATATTTTTGAAAGCGGAGGATTTTGCAGTTGAGGCAGTCTTCGATAATCTCTCCCAGGACGTATTTTCCATATTCATATGGAGAGATGATATGGTCAGTGAAGAGACTTGTTCCAATTTGAGCTCCCTCACCATTCCTAATTTTTATGCAGTCTTCATCCCATCGTTTCAGTTTTTCTTTGTGGATGTCAAAAACGCATGGAGTGCAACCAGTTCCGCAGCACTCGGATTCCAGTGGCTCTTCCGGTTTGGGAGGAAGTAGCAACGACGATGGGGATGGTTGTGGTTGTGGGGAGGATGATGATGTCGCTAGCTCCATTTTTCTAAGTTGCTATTGATACTTTCTCTTGGCAACAACGTCTGCAGTGTGGGATGCTTCATGTCGGGAACTATATAAACGAAAGAAAATTATTAGAATTATTATTTAAACATTTTCACTTTTTGGCTAACCATCCAATTATTATAACAATCTTATCCAATTTTATCTACGAGCCGTGTGCGAAACACAAATTATACAACTGACTATTTGAAAAGCTTGATAAATCACTTCTAACTTAACACTACCACCATGGGGGATGCAGAACCAGGACCAAGGGAGTCTGTGGCAGCACCACCGCCGTCCGCGGCAGAGGGTGCGGACGCATCAAGGCAGTCCGTGCCAGGGGACGCGGACGCACCAAGGCAGTCCGTGGCAGGAGGCGAGGACGCACCCAGGCAGTCCATCACCGGAGCAGGGCAGTCCGTGGCAGGAGGCGAGGGCGCACCAAGCCAGTCTGCGTCAGAAGTTTTAGAAGAGGAGCAGGATGAAGAGGAGGGAGAGGAAGAAGAAGGAGAGGAAGATGAGGAAGAGGAGCAAAATTCATCGGATTCCGACTCGCCATCAATGAGCAGGAGAGGTTCTCAAGGGGCTAACCTTCAAGCTGAGCTGAATAAGCAGAAGATATTGAAGCTAAAGCAGGAACGAGAAACTCGCCGTGCCGCTCTTGATACCCATCACCAATACCTCATCGACTTTGTCGCCTTCTATATAGACCAGAAGCCAAAGGATGTGGAGGAGCACATTATCGACAGCCAGGACTACTTGAATTTAATGGAAAACTTTTTCCAAGACGGAGGAACAAGGTCCATCCTATTTTACTACCAGGATCATGATGCTCCCGGCCCCGGTTTGTGATACAGTTTGATTTGCTCAAAAACTCCAATATATTTTCTTTGCATCCACAGCCATTATTAACTTTCCATTTTATACGACCTACGCAGAGTCCGGTAGAACCGGAGTTCCCACAGTCCCTGGTGCCAAGAAAGAGAAAACGAAGCGAGTGATGGTGACCAACGGGACTGACATTCCTATGAAGGGTATCGCGGTCTACTTCTTCCGTCCTTTCCCAAATGAAGCAATCACGAAGGACAACATCGCTGATCAATGCTACTTTGGTATGGTCTCCCTCCCAAACCCGGACGAGCCTGGTGCTGCGATTACTGCCTTGAATGAACTGATCCAAGTCGCCTATCTTCGGAGTCTGAAAATCAACACAAGTTGGGTAACTCTACCGGATGAGGATATGGCGCACAGGATCAAGCACCGTTTCCTCACTGCCATAAGTCATTACTCGGAGTTCCTCGCCGGTGAGGGCAACATGAGACAAGATGATAAATTATAAATTAAAAAAATATTAATTCCCAACGACCTAATTTAACTCATTCTAATATATACCTATTGACAGATTGTAAGAATGACATCACCGGAAGACTGGATTTGAAGGAGCTTTCCAACCTGGACGAAATCTCGGAAACTCCAATCAAAACGGCGGATGATGTCATCGCAGCAGCAAAGAATCCGGAGGTCCTCCAGAAAATTGAGCATACCATTATTATGTGGTGTAAGAATATCGAGAGGGTCCTCGCCACTTCCAAGCAAATGAGGAAGGAAACGGATAGCATGGGACCTCTGGCAGAGCTTGCCTATTGGAGGAATCTCATGGCAAAAATGTGCTACGTTATTCAGCAGACTCAGGAGCCACAGATGATCAACATGATCCAGGTGTTGGTCCACGCCAAGTCCAAAGTTCTGAGGGTAGGCAAAATGCTCACATTTCCAATAAATAAAAATATGTCATTTTCCAACTTCCAATTGCATGTTTCCCCATCGTATTTTTAATACATCCTCATATCCTCCCATTTCAGAGATGGAAAGATGTAGACAGCCGCGTCTCAGACGAGTTTCACGAGTCAAAGGATAACGTCCGCTATATGTATGCCCTCGAGAAATTCTGTCAGCCTTTGTACGAGGTAGAAGAGAACAAAAAACAACTTTCAAGTTGAGTTCTAAAATATTTTACTTAATGAAGTGATTGACCTCAGTTGTGGTTTCATTTTCCAGTATGATCCTCCAGGAATGATTGAGCACATTGCCAGTATGATGTACACTATTCGTACTATTCATACCACGTCCAGGTATTACAACACATGCGAAAAAATCACTGCTCTTATGGTGAAGGTAAGGAAGATCATGGCTTATAGTAATCTTTTTTTTTTGCATAGTTAGCTCAATTCAGTTGAACTTTTAACTTACGATGGAGATCATTTTTAAATTTAGATAAGTAACCAAATGGTTGCCGCATGCAAACAATACCTGACAAATGACGGTACAGTCGGTGTATGGGATCAGGATAGTGCAACGATGAGGAACAGATTACAAGTAATTAGAAATACATACAGGAGTGATTTCACTTTAAATGATTGTGTTGCTGTCCAAATGTCTATTAATCAGCATGGATTTTTTCCTTAGAAATGCCTTGACCTGTACCAAACATACCGAGATGTTTTTGAAGCGACTAAGGCCGAACTGCAGACCAATGCGGAGGGAAGACATTTTGATGTTTCCGTTAACCACATTTTCGGCAGATTCGAAATGTTCTGTGAGCGGCTCAAGAAAGTAAGCTACATATTTTTTAGTAATATTTTTATTCTAGGATCGTGATTTTGCCTTTCTGTTAATCACGGCTTCAGTTAAAACTTTTGTAACGATTTTTTTTTGAATTCCCACAGATCATTCAAGTTGAAGAGATTTTCGCCCTCTACGGCAACGTCCACGACTCCCATATAGATGGTCTGGACGATATTTCTATTAGAGTGAAGAATCTCTGGAAGAGCATTCAGCAGAAGAATGACGTAGATCCACTTGATTTCCGTAATCCCCAGTTTGATGACGACTTCGTGGGCATCCGAAGCAATATTGATGAGATCCAGATAGATATGGAAAAGTTTTTGGATGCCTCTGTAGAAGGTTGTCCTACTGCAATGCACGGTCTGAGGCTGATGGAACGATTCCGAGTTTTACAAAACCACTGTTTGGAGATTGATGACAAGCTTTGGTACTTGTTCCAGTTCTACCACAATGAAATTGTGCTCGTTCAACAGATTTATGAGGCTGAGAAGAATGAGACCCCGACACCTAGAGGTTATCCTCCTTTCGCGGGGAAGATTTCGTGGGCGAGACATTTATACAAGTTAGACTTTTGGTCCTACTTCCTGTTTATGTTCTACAAAATAAATATTCCTATGTTAATTCTCACATTTTTTTTATCCTGTTCCCATTTTACAGGAGACTGGAACAACCCATGAATTGGTTTCAAGAGAAGACGAACGTGCTAAAGCGAGAAGGTGCCTCTCACACAGTCAAGCTGTTTAACAGTGTCGCGAAGAAGCTGATCTTCTACGAAATCCTCTTCCATGAGTCATGGGTCACCCAGTGCAACTCCATTTATGACGCATTGGAAGCGCCCATCCTCACTCTTCGGGGTTCTATGAGGCAAGAGCTGGTTCTCAACTTTGATCCCTTCTTCCGGCAAATCGTCGAAGAAACGGAAATTATTAGAAAGTTGGAACTGGAAGTGCCGGACATTGCCCAGGTGGTCTACTGTAAACGGGAGAAGCTCTACGCAACCTACGAACGTATCAAAGGTTTACTAGAGCGCTTCCTCTCGATGAAGACCAAGATACCCCAAGACTTGGCTGTGCTGATGAGACCGATCGTGAAGAAGGTTGAGAAGGCATTCATGCCCGGGGTGACCAACATCAACTGGACTTCCTTCAAAACGGATGAGTACTTCAACTACATACAAGCCCATCAGAATGAGCTGGAGGAGGTGATCATCAAAGTCCAGGAAATCATTTCCGTCCGGATCAACCAAGTCCTCTATGACATTTCTCACACGATGCTCCTCGACATTCCGGATACTCACCCAGTCCTCCCGTACGTGTTCATGCAGAAGGTCCAACAGTACACTGGAGTGGTCTCTGTAGATTTAGAATACAAATCAAGAGTGTGTGAGCGTGCAGTGGCAGAGCTGATCAATAGCCTTCTTCGGAGTTGTGACCTATATGTGCCTGAGGATCCGCACAATGCTTGGCTAGCCAGTTCAGGACCTCCGCCAATACAGGATGATTCGAAGGACAAGGACAAGGGAGCTGAAAAGCATCTCGTGGATCCCTCCTTAATCCAAACACAAATGACGAAGGAGGAAATGCTCCACATCTATGAAGAGTGCCGGCACGTCTTCGGGTTCTACAATCAAAAGTGCATTGAGGCTCTTCAAAAGGCGACCAGGGTCAGTTTGGATATTTTACGAGGAAGAACGGAAGAGCCTCAAGTTAGTAAGAGGAATCCTGGTAAAATCTTGAATAAGGTGCCGCTATTCATTGCGGATCTGGTATTGACCATCCCAACCATCACGCTGAAGCCAACCCTGCAAGATATGCAGCAGGTGCTGGTTCGAGGGATTCAAGCGGTTTGCGACTGCCTCAAGAGGGTCATCCTTTGGGGTCAATCCAGAAGGTATTCCTTCGTAGCCGAACAGGACTCATCCTTTTATAATAAGGATCCCGACCAAGACACCAAAGTTCAGGGAAGACTCCAGCATGACGTGGATTTGAGTATGTTTAATATAGTCATTTTATTTTTAACGATTTCAGACTAATATTTCACGGCTTCTTTCACTAACTATAACTGATTAACTAATGACCTCTGAATTTTAGTAAAGACCGACAGTAAGCAAACCGGCACTCAAGACGCCAAGACCAAAAACAGCTTCAAGCACGTGATGGACCACAAGGACGTGAGCAAACTGGTTCTGATGATGCAAACGGTGGTGCTTCAAGCCAAAGCCAGGGTCCAACTCATCATCGCCCACCACATGCACTACCAGTTCCTCTGGAAGGA
>JAQGAI010000393.1:0-21233 GCA_034696905.1 Lepidocyrtus violaceus
ATTGCATGTTCATCTTGTTGGGGTTTCGTATAGAAGTCCCTACTACAAGAATCATTGTTGTCTTCTCAGCTAGAAGGCATCACATATAGTTAGTTTGGTTACTTTACATATTCATAGATAGTTTTTAGCCTTTTCGCAGTTTAGTGGAAGCTGTTGTTGTTGTTGGTCCTGCTTTGCTCTCTTGCCAAAACAGAGGAGAAAAAATAAGTGCATGGAATAAGCTTAACTTTTTTTAGTAAGTTTTACATTACCTACTCCACTATCATTATAATAGTTTTTGGAACAGAGTCAAGTTCCCATCCACATCAAAACCATACAAACAGATACATAGATATAGACATACATAGTCACAATTAGTATAAACAAGACGGATTAAATACATACGTAATACTATACTTTTTTATAGCTCTGTATCTTCTCCGTTTTCATTGTCATTGAAATCTGGAGGAGAGTGGAAAAATATTCCAGAGATTTGGTTTGTTGGTCACTCTCCCAATACTCCCTCCACATTTACATTACAAATATACCATTTATATAGATATAAGATTAAATGGACAAAACAGAGCTGCATCTCATTTTTCCCATAAGCATCTTCTTTCCTTCCTCAACAGATAGACTTTGAATTGAATAGATTAAGACAGACGCGTAAGAGGAAGTGAGAAAAAAAGACCCAAGTCATATATATAAGGAGTGAGTGACAGAAAGGGAAAATTTTCATAAAGCTTTTAGATCCCATCCAAGACGGAGGATCACACAATTCAGTATTAATAAAGCATTGTTATTGTTGCTACCGACTTGTTCAACTCATTGCCAGTTCATAGTTCACGATTTTTATTTTTCATCCTCGAATAAAATCTCAGTTTTAATACACTCCCTTCTATAAACTATTATTTTTTTTAATTGAAGTTTTACAGACAGTGCAAAATTCCCATAAAGTCATTTGATATTAAGCATTTTTCTGCAAAGTAATCAACTTGGGAATCTCTGCGTTAATAGATCAATACATTTTTGAGGAGAGGATAAAGGACTAGCTCATAAAAAGAGTAAGTGAAATATCAGCCTTCAGTATTTATCCTTTAACTTAACCTATATATAAAATTTACTCGCAGGCAGGGAGAGGAGAAAAACCGTCACCAACCATCATCATCATCATATCATATAAATCAAGACATCATTATTGTTATGTAGGGAAAATAAGCGTAAAAATCAATCTTTTGACTCTGTGGCTCTGGTTTCATTCTCTCTGATTTCTGCTCTGCCGCTGTCTCAGCCAAGCAAGACCAAAACCCCACAGCAAACCAAAATAGTTCTTTCAACAAAAGCGCATGGCTTGCTGGTAATATTACCACCAACAAAGTATCAAAGGGTTGAGTTGTTCGTCATCATCTCATAAGTATCAAATGAACAACTCAATCCATTCTCAAATGTAATGTGCTGGGATCACATCAAACAGAGACAAATTTCAGTTCAACTCACTCAGATTTTGCCCAGAGTCGACAAAGAGACTTTGTCCAAGTCAGAGTCAAAGTTTGTGAGTGTCAAGCTTTTATGGTCAGCCAGTCAGGTTTTGGTTTTTCGCGAGTGCCGTATACATTTGATGGAAGTCACATACAAATCCTCAGTCATTCCAGAAGATCGCTGATTGAGTGTTGAGATTTCCGTCGATCCGCTACTCAAACTATATCCGGTTAAAAAGTGTGTGTAGGTACGTTTCATTTTTTTGCCGATTTAAAAAAAAGTTCCTTCTTTTGACATACATTTACATATTCGTTCATGAAGGATATTTTTAAGCTATTGTGAGCATTAATTTTTTTTACTAAAATGGTACATTTATTGGTTTGTAGAAAACCTCAGGAAAATTTAGAACAAATCTGAGAAAAACCCCAAAAAGGAAAACGTGAATTTCATTGTGAATTGAAAGTAGAAAAAAAGGAAATTTCTTTTGCGAACGGGGACACTTTTATTGCTTCTAATTTGTTGAATGAATATTCATATCATCAATTTTCGATTGATTTCTCCTCGTAAAATAGAGTAAAAAGGCTATTATTATCAGTTTCCCCATAGTACGCCTTTATTTACTTTTTGTGTTTTGAGCTTCAATTACAGTTATCCTTTTTCTTGGAAGGCCATAATTTTCTGAGTAAGCTCAATTGTTTTCTCTAGTGTTTACAAACAAGTTGTATCATATTTCCCAAAAAAAACCTCCCAAATAATAGTAGTTACAAACGATCGCCATTCTTGATCGTAAGAAAAAAAAATCAAGTTCAAAATAGTTTTCTTTTTTTATTAGTACCTAATTCAGTTGTTTGAGAATTCTTGAGGATTCGACTGCTTTTAAACGAAAATAAAAGTTGACAGACTCGCTCGCTAAAATCGTTTCATTCCGTAAAAATCATCTTCGTTACTTGGGATGAGCACACAGGGTAAAGTTGTCAAACAAGGTTTAAAAAAATGTTTTCGCTATAAACGGCTACTTTAACTTTGGTTGAGCTTTGAAGGGCGAACATTTTGTGTTTGGCTTGTGTGGGGCTGTGCCTACCTCGGGATTTATACTTGTGACAACAACTAACGAGCTACATGTTTCTGAAAAAATAGTTCCATTAAATAGAAAATAATACTTCCATATTAGATCTTCCTTTTACTTCCTTATCCATCGACAACTACAATTTTTTTCAAATCATGTCTAATCCAAACTCAACTCCTACACGAAACCGGGTTAAGCCTCATCATCACGAACCCTTCTCAAAACATTATCCTCCGGGCTCTCATTACGAGGAAACGAATGGGAGCTTGAAAACAAATCATGCAACTCATACTCCTGACCACACACAACATCAGAATAATCATCATGCTAGTAATGGTAGATCCCATCATAATTCTCAGCGTAGCAATCATCAGCAACAGCCTCCTCATCAACATTACAATAACCATAGTCAACAGAATTCTCCCCGACATCCTCCTCCTTCCCAGAATCATGTTGAAAGACGGAGTCAGTCACGTTCCACAAAGGATACTGGGTCCCCGACATCGAGACCCAATGTAATCCCAAATGGTGTCAGTCATGGGGGAAACAAGGTTCATGTAAAAGAGTTACAGTTAGACTCAGTTAGTGACAAAGAGAATCAGAATACGTGGCTCGTTACAAATCATCATCATCCTCATCAGTATCATGATGATCAAATTGGGAGCACTATTCCCAATATACCTCTGTTCACTCCTCCCTCCACCACCACCCCGAACCCAGCAGATTTCCATAAGAATAGCCAACATCTTCAGTTGAATGGGGCTGCTAATCAGAATCACAACAACGTAATGAATTATCCAAATTATTTCCCATCTCGTCATCATATCCCTAGTCCCCTTCCCATTAGTCCCATAAGTCCCATTTCAACTGCCACTACAAATAATCACCATCTTCATCATCAATATAATGGCCATAATAATTCTGTCAGGAAAAATAACTTCGTAGGGTATAATAATGGCTACGGAGGTGGTGGTGGCGGTGGGAAGCAAGAAGAAGGTAAAAAAAATTATTGCCATTTTTGCCTTATTTCGATTTTCCTCACTTCCCTACTAACTCAGTTCAGTAGTTAGTGAAAAAATGTTCCGTCCGTTCACTGCTGCCCGACATCCGTAGAAATACTTTTAGCGAGATGCATGGAAAGGTGCTAAAATCTGTAAAAAAAACATGGACATGGGCAGTTGTGTACCAGAGTAGTATGCATGGCGTGACACATTAGGTGTTATCCGATTTGAGCATTCTTTTTTCTTCAGCATGATGGCTCCGAAATCGGCATGCATGAAAAAGTAAAATATTTCATTCTTATTCCGTTCTTGCTAATTTGTGAGAACGGAATGAATGGAAACAACCGCTGTGCTGGTACTGGTACAAGGATGGCACCGCAGCGTAGTGCACAACCTTATTAGTACGCACATATAATTTGCCTGCTTAACATAGAACATTTAGTATGTATATAGCTTAAGAAGAGTGAGACAAAAGGAATGGTAAGAGCAGCAGCTGCCTTTCATTTCAGGATGAAAGGAAAGAACTTGACACTCACCTAGCTCCCCATTTTTATTTATTGAAGAAGAGTGCAAATATCCATAAAAGTCTTTTATTGAGATGGTTGATAAAATTATGGTAACACTGTACTTCATTCTGATGGAAATAGGCTTCCTACTCTAGTCATGAGGTGTGGATTTTGAGGCAGAAATCTATTGTACGTGACTTGACGTGCTCACTCTCATCTTCTATTTTAGGGGATTTTGGGTGTCGGGAAGTATGAAGGGGAGGGAGCAGCGAGTTCTTCCATCAGGATGTTATTCCGTATTTGATTTCCATTAAAAACCTTTAGAATGCCATAAAATGATGAGAGAAAATGTAGCGTTTTATATTGCCCAGAATTAGGGAACGTGCCATAAACTAACGTACGTACGCTAAATATGTAGGCAGGTTATTTAGAAGAAAAGAGGAATCGTGCAAATTTTTTTGCAAATGCTGTCAAACTACCATGTTTACTCACTATCAATTCATTCCATTTTATTGTATTATATTACACCTATAAAAAGTAGCTAACCGTTTCAAACACGTGAGTTAGCTCCAAGTTTCGTCTGTTTATTTACATTTTCTGGTATCACATCGTGAAAGGAAAACTACACACCCTTTCAATGTGACATTGCAGATTTTTTTCTGTTCTGTTTTGTTTGCCAACGTAATAGTGGCTCTGTTAACCAATTTTGTAAGGTAAATAGCCCTTTCTGCCCTACCACCAACAACATGGATGCAATGTATGTATGTCACATAAAAAGCTGTCATTCTACTTGAATAGAGAAACAAACATAACATGAGGGAATTGTCACGGTAGCTCGGTAGAGCATAACAAAATACTGCTAGTTTGGCTTATTATGCAACTCCTTTTATTGTGGGGAATGAAGAGCTCCCCCCTTCTCCCGATCCGGATATATCTAGTCTTGGAATATGGCATCACTAATGCATATTGCTAAAATGTTGTTAAGCTCCCCTGTTAAGTAATGATTAGGTAAGCAGAGCAGATGCATATCGTAAGCATTGGGATGTATTGAAAAATAGGGACCTCATGCAAAATCTTCCGTACAATTTTTTGTTCAACTTTTTGCATGAAAAATCGTATGCTCACGTTTGGAGACCCATGTATTGCCGGTTGCTTCCCGGGTTCGTAGTGGATTTAGAAATGTTGAAGAAACGGTAAACGTGCAAGCCAGGAGATAAGTCGTAGTTCGTAGTAAAACGCAAACCTATGGATATTGAGATGGAGAGTCTTCCTCTTTTGTGGGATACGCATTTCCTGCCAGGTTCACTCTAATATTGCTGTTGCCTAAATAGTATTATGGTTGTAGTAATGTTGATAAAGAGGATAATGCTTTTTGGCAGATGTATAAATTCACTGCTGACACCATAACCTGCATGGCATACCTAAAATGAGAGTAATGCTGAATGTGGCTCGTCCTCTGATACTTGAGTGCAAACAAAGTGGATCCAGTATAGTATAACTAACTAGAGTATTTCTTGGCTTAAATTAAATTAGCAGTAGTTATCATCATCGGACACTTAGCATCCTCCACGATTAACATAATACATAGTACAACACAATACAATTCAAGCTTTTTGGACAGTTCTATTATAAAAGTGAAAGGAGAGTTGGTGTGATCAAGTGGAGACGAGATTTTTTATGTGTGAAGGAAATTTTCTCTCTGCTCTTTAGATCTACTCAGTATGGGTCGAATCCAAGAGTTAAGTGCCAGGATGGGAGCTGACCGTTCAAAAATGACTGAGAAAGCGTTGTGGAAATGTTTGGGAGCGGAGTTCCTGGGGACATCCCTCCTCCTCTTTCTTGGGATCGGCTGTGGTGTGAAGATGGAACATGAGATGACCAAACAACTGTCCTTTGTGGGGGTGGCGTTGTGCTGGGGCTTTACTGTTGCCACCATTGCGCAGGTAAGAAAACAACTTTCTATTTTTTTAAACGTTTTGTTAGATTTTCATTTTGGATTTTGGGTGGGCTGGCTGGACCCACCTGTTTCATATTTCATGAAGTTTTTTAACATGTCAATAAGATTTGTTTAGATAGGTTAGTTGTATACAAGATAAAGGCTACTTTGTCCTTTAATAGATAACCTTCAAATCTTAGTTTTAAATCCACAAAGGATAAGGGCTTACCCTATGCATGCCAATTTATCAGTCGCCCAGCTCGTGACTAAAAGGGTTGTTGTAGGTTCAGAGAAAAAAATAATGTTTTTGTTTTGATGGAAGATTTTGAGAAAGAACATACCTTTCTACCTCTCCAACAGAACCGGTAGGCATTCGAAAGTCCACTTAAATACGCATTATGCAAAAATATGCTAAAGGACTTATGCACTTCAAGAATGTATTGATGATGGCAATGTAATAGCGTGACTGTGACTTACTTAAGGAATAATGTTATCGTGATATTCCGTCGTTGCTCAGGATCGGGAGACCGATCAATCACATTTCAGAAGCAAAAATCAAAATATTTTGCTCTATTGTTGGTTTATTTCTTGCGTTAGTCCAGTCACTAGTCCAAATTACCTATTCAACACTACGGTTGGTAATAAAACTGCGTGTGTTTGGCATAAAAAAAATCAAGCCACATCCGCAAAAATCTGGAAGATAGGGTAGATAGAGAGTGCCAAAGTTTTGTCCTAAAAGCTTTGCATTCCGTTCCGACTCCGACCAATGAGTATTAGTGAAGTACCGATATCGATTGGCCATTTCCAATAAATTACGTAGTTTTCTTTGCAGTGGAGGATTTTCTTTCATAAGTCATTCATATCTGCAACAAAACAAAGAGCTTTCTTGAATATTCTTATTATTCTTTCACTGCGAAATATGAAGGCTTGGATAGTAAACTAGGTAGTAGTAAATATATTTGAATCGCACTTCCTTCATTTCTGACAAGAATGGAATAAAAAGAGTTCTTCGGCCAAATTGGAGGTCAAATGCTGAACACGTGAAAGAGAAGAGCCTGTGTAACCCTGGCCGTAGCCATGGAACAAAATAAAGAATATCAATATCAATAGGAACGCATAGGCATATAGACACCGGGACATTTGAATGAAATTAATTTATTCATGCATATTTAAATACTAATAATATATAATCCTTTACTTTTAACTTTGCTTTTGTTTTTCACTCATGCCAATGGCTAAAGTTATGAAACGAAAAGGAAAAAAACTTTGAGTTTTTTATTCTTGAAGGAAATCCTCATCACTGGGAATTATCATAGGCACAGAAAGAAAAAAATAAGGATTATAAAGCTAAAATCTACATAATAACTGCATAAAACAGTGACAGGTGCAAATTCTTAAAATAAAAACAGGGTTTTACATAAGCATTATTATTGCATCAATTAAAAAGGTTTTTATTGCATTACACGGATTTAAGAAGGGGTGCATGACGAACCTATGAATACTTAGGACTGCAAATAATATTTCATTGAAAAATGAGACATGGTTTGAGGCAAAGATATTTAAAAAGCTTCATTTTTTTTATCAAGGGCACTCCCTCTCAAAGGAAAACCCTTTTCAGTATTTAGTGAATCGGAAAGGATTACAAATGTCATTATGTCTTACATTAGGCTTCATCTAACTTGATTGCAGTCACATAATGGATATATATTTTTTTCAATGAATAAATTTAATTTCCTTGAGAGGGGAAGGAAGAGGAGGGAAGTCACTGTATTTTAATTCCATCTTGTTTTATGAGTTATGCCAGAGAAATTATATGATTTTTGATTCTCTTTTCAATCAACCTTAGAGATACTGACCGAGCAGAAGGTTAATTATCTTTATGCATTTGTTTTTGTTCCAAAGAGGATTATATTGACTTGATATAAAATATAATTCTTTCAAGAGTCATTTCGGTATGATGGAATCAAAGTAGGTATTGACATGTCATTTTCCACTTGTGTCCTACAACATACTTCTTATATCTTGGCAAAGTCAAACCAGGCTTACGTTTTACTGTAGTTGGGCCGACTTTGTCATTGTTTTAGTAAAAATCATTCATTAAAGTTATGTAACATTTTTAGCGAGTCATCCTTCTCTGCCATGTCATGTCTCCCTCGTGTCGCATGTCATGAGCTTATTTGTGTGTGGCTTTTGGCTTGATTGAAGAGAATAAGATAATCTCTGCTAAACCTTGTTAATTTTCGCTGTCTTCTTCCTTCCTTCATCATTACCATCAATTTCTTCCCGTTGACTTGAACCTATTATTATTCATGGGGAATGATATGAATTGAATTGAAAATGAAACTTAAGCCGTACGGAAATGACATCACATCAGAGACAGAGACACATAAGAGGAGCATCATCGCCATGATCATAATATGACAGTTTTGTTTAGCCTTGCCATTAATTTTCCGTTTTCTTCCAAGACTCCTCAAGAGCAACGTCTTTATGGTTGTCAGGTTTGATCATATCATCATCGCCATCGTCAACAAATCAAGTGCATCTTCCCCTTCATCATCACCGCCACCAAGCTAACAAGAAAATCAGCTCATTTCCATCTCATTAAGTCCTTGTTATCTGTAACAATGCCTATTTCAGTTTATAGTTTGGGTGAGTGATGATGACCAGAATAGAATTGCAATTTTTTTTAAAAGCAACTCTGTTTGGAATGAGATGGAAATGATTCTGTGACTCGATGTAATCTGTCACTTTTAATGGGATCAGGAAGGGGGTGGCGATGAAACGATATTAATGAGAACGAGCAACTGCTTTACATAAGTAGGTAATTCAGCTCCAATTTGTAATTTATAATTTGCAAAAAAAACTTGAGTGAGGAAAATTAGACATTTTTTTTACTGATTTCAATATTGTTGGGATGATTAGTATTATATCTAAATATTGACTACCAAATAGGTGATTTCCAGTTCATTAGCATATAAATGATATCAGTTCCCCTTAAAAAAGTCAACTTCAATCTAAATTCGTGCAGGGAATGGGCTAGCAATAACAATTAGAGCTAACTTTTAGTTGGATTCTCATGAAAATTAGGTGGATATTTTTAGAAGATGGAATTCAGCTACCTACTTGCCTATCCCATTTTATAACACATCCGGCCATAGTTTTGATATCACAAATAAATAGATAGATGCATTCTCAGACGACAATCACTGCCATTACCTTTAATTCGACTTTTAAGATAATTTTTGAATGATATAAAAGGGGAATTGCGCTCATTTCCTGAATTATATATATATTATTACAATATCAACAAAAAAGTGCGCCATCGTGCTAGAGTAGGCCGTAAATGGTCCATATTAGAAGTTTGAGGAGTGCTGTATGGGACAGTAGATTTTTTTGTACTTTTCCAAGATTATGGAATGTTTATATAGGATTGCAAGGAATTTAGCAAAAAAAAAAATATGCATAAATATTTGACTCCCTCAGAAAGTCACGTTGGAAGTGAGTTGGCAATTGGCAATGCAGTAGCAGAAGCTAGGATAGAAACAGAGCATTGATTTGGATATCGTAGCCCAAGTCAGTTTTTGTATTCCTCATGATTTTTCTTCATTTCCGCAGTTTTCAAACAGATAAGGAATGAACAGTGAACAGTAAACAAAAATAAAACATTTTTGAATGATTACCAGCACCCAACATTAATTATGAATAGAAATGGATTGAAGGTTGAATTAAATTCTTTAATTTAGCTTTAGCCAAAAACGAAAAACCTTTTTTACAATATGGAAAAATGAATGAGCGGCATATGTTAAAAAAAAGTGTAATCGTGCTCGAGAGCAATAAAAATTTAGGTTTGATCGTTTACCCAAAAAGTGCATAAAATTATAAACAAAGTTAGACAAAAGTTAAATGCAGCTTGTATTACAGTAAATACGAGTGGAACGTGTATCCGCATAGACCTTCTCGAAGTCTTTGCTATTTACCTGACTTAACTGTAGAATTAATTTTTATTATCTCATCCTTCAACAAAATGTGTTATGTATTCAGAGTTTTTTATTACACCCTTCTTGTTTCTAAAAATAGTTCCGGCTTACCTCTCCCCAAACCAAATATAATTTTGTTTTGTCATCACTTCATTTTCGGAAATTAATAAATTATAAAGCAATTTAAAAACAACGTGCTGTTAAAGTAGTTTGCTGGGACATGCAATTTGTTTTGTATGATGAATTGCTTTAACTGTCTCAAAAAGCATGTTTTATGAATTAGGAAAGCTTTTTAGGGAAAACGTTTTGTTTTGAGAAAATAGACCGGAGGAGGCTAACTGAATGAGTTGGTTTAAGTAATACTATGCACAATAATAATTATGATAATTTTAATTACTATATGCAAATTGTATGGGACCACGCACATTTACTAAAGTAAATGGAATTAGGTAGGTAGCTGTAAGGTTGTCATTGTCTTTATTACACTTTCGCATTTGATAAAACGCATTGTATTTTGTTGGGCTGGCTCGTTCGCTCACGCAAGTTCATTAAATTGAACAGTTCACAGACCTTTGTCATTGTGCCAATTTTTTCTGAATGAAGTTCAGAGGATGATGATGTTTATTGTTAATGTAGTCGTCATCTTTGAGGGGAGAAAAGAGAGCGGTTCATGATCAACTGGTAACAATGGTCAAAGCAAAATGACTTTTACATGCTATTTTCTTTCCTAGCGAGATTTTTCTTTATAGTTTACAATTTTTCCTACTGTTTTAGATAGCCAAAATAATGATCACTGAGAGTGAATAATCAGAGGTGATAAATGTGTTGACGATTTTATTAATGATAATTTTGAGCACTCCATTTTAATCAATTTTCTATTTTTTTTTGTCTACGCACATTCGCCGAACATGCGTATTGCGTACGCACGTCGTCTTCATTACAAGATGTAAAAAGTTGATTGTTGAGTTTTATTGAAATTGAAATCTTTGTGTAGCCCTTGCGCAATAGCAATCACAGCCCATTCACAAAATCAAACTGCCATCCACGTTCAGGTAGTGGGGCGACAGGAGATCAGATACCTATCAGCAATCTGATAAGGCTCACTGTATCAAGCGTCATATGTCATTTCGTACGTATGTAAATGTGATGGATGGGATGCGTGTCAAGTGTGAAAAAAATAGTGCGTACATTGTTTATCAGATCACCCTTCAGATGACTTCAAATCCTGAAGATTGAATGACTGTGAAGATCTAGCGCTTTAGCTTTTAACCAAATACAATTTGTAGTATGATATGATATGATGATGATGAGTTTATATCTTCAGCTTATCAATGGGAGTCAACATGTCTATAATCATTCAGTCTAGGGTAATCATATCATAAACTAGCTGCAAAAAATCTAACGATTAAGTTATTGACCAATCATTTAAAAAATAATAATCATTAGAAGAGCACGTAGAACAGAACAAGGTCACGTAGCCATACAAAAATTCTAGTAAATTACAAAGCGGCTGGGTAAGAATGCTCGTGTCATTTCTTATTAAAATTTCAATGATAGGACTGCAACTGCCATTTACAGTTTAAATTGCGTTAATGTGTAATCTTTGCAAAAAAAATATTCATTTGAAATTATATTGCCATAAAACCAAAAGCTCATTTCGCAGTTTTGCCCTTTGAAGTGATAAAAAATTCAAATTAATCATTTCCATTCAAAACTAGGGGAAAATAAAAACAAGTGCAATGTCAGAGTCAAAAGGTTAGTGCTACCTGAATCTCGATGATGATGTCCAAGCATATATTTTTTGAGTTAAAAGTTCACAGATAAGATGGCTGTAACTGTTGGACTTATCATGTTATCATTGAATATTGATGTATATTTTTTATTAGTTCAAAGCAATGAGTATTGTATTGATTGAACTTGGTCCATCGTCAAAATAGTCATAAAAATGGTTAGACAATTTTTCAGGGGTGTATTTAAAAAAGCGCACAAAACATAAAATAGTTATGTAATGAAATGAATAATTAGTAAAACGTTATCAATATTTGTTTATTATCGTGAATGTGAGTCTTTATGCTAAATTTAGTATTTGTTCTGATTTGTGTGTTACAGGCTTTGGGTGGCGTTTCTGCCGACCTCAACCCAGCGATTACGCTATCCTGCATGGTAACTGGAAAAATCCCTGTTGTGAAAGCTTTAATGTACATCTTGATGCAGTGCCTGGGGGCTCTCGCTGGAACATCGCTTCTCAAGGTAAACCACCAAATAAGTACACTGCCTATTCAAACGTGTAATTTTATAGGAAAAAATACAAGTTTTGAGGATCACGATTTCGACATGGCATCTATCAAACTCTCCAACTCCGTCGCAAAATTTTCTGCTAATACGACGAATTCTTTGCCTTGTCTCTACATCTTATCTCCAGTAGACGACGAATATTATTGCAAAAAGATTTTAGCAATCAGATTCAACCCAACATTTATATATTCCCGTGTCGTATAAAAAATGACACAACTCTGCAAAACAGTAATCCCAGTAGGCCAATTACTGGATCAGTGAAATTTACCCCTACGCAAAATTTATGGCATCATATTCCATATTCATGTCCGTGTCATTAACTCATTATTATTATGTAGCCGTTGATGAAGAATGAGAGCCAAGTGAAACCCGATTTTTTATGACTATTTTCCATGTTCTCTTGTAATCACTTTGTTCTCTCTGCTAATGACATGAACCTGCTCATCCGATCCAATCCCTTTTATAATAATCCGTGCTTTAGTTGGATTTATGTATGGGTGCATTTACTGATTGATGATTATGATACGGTAATGATGCCATTTAAATTTTCAATCATCTTCGGTGAAGCCCAAGTCAAGCTCTTTTGAAGATATATTTTTTTGGGCTTGGCTTTCATCAGCTTCTCAGTAAAATTCTCATCACTTCACCCCGTCCTCACCGTCATCATCACTGACTTGATGCACTGCACATACAAAAAAAAATCGTAGGAGACCCTTTCATTATCATTTTATGGCCATGTTATACAACCAACCTGTGCGAGTATTCGGCCTTGGCCTATAGATAACAGATTAACAGTTCAGTATTAAAAGATTGCATCTTTTGATAACACCGTTTTTTATAACGGACTTATCTATTATTGGGTTTTAAATAGGATGTTATTGCCACAAGCTTTAATATACCAGAAGCTGATGATGGGCTAGAGACTTGACTCGAGTTATACTTCTTTTCGGCTCTAAATATTTTGATCCCGTCTCCCTTTGACTTCTTTCATGTTATGACAGGAGAACAATGGGACTGTAATTAGCTCTTTCAGTCTTGTCAAATGTCATTATCACTGTTTGTTCTGGTGGATGTGTATGTGGAGGAGAACGTTGTTATGCATAAATTATTCCTTCCGAGTGAGTGATCAAGTAACGTTCATTTCCATCATCACTCATATCATATCGTTAGATTTTGCTGGAGTTCTTTACACAAATCCCACAAGAAAATAAGAAGTTTTTAATAATTCAAACTTGACCCAGCAACATGAATGAATGCAGTCATGCCATAATCAATGGTTTTAGGTCAGCCTGCCTACTGTATATAGCCAAGACCAATTAAATTGGATACTACCAGTTTTAGCGATTTCATAGCCGCACCCTATATCATTCTTCGTATTTAGTAGGTATAAGTATACATGTATGACCTGCTGACAATTACTTCATTTCGGGTTCAATGAGTAAAGGACACTTTAATATTTCTGACGTAATCCTTTAAAACTTGACTGACTTTACAAGGCCACCTCCAAAGACTTCTTTTTTTTTCACTCCCCTGTAGGCTTCCTTCTCCTTCACTCCCAAACTTAAAGTTATATCTTAAGAACAATTAAAGTACATGTTTCTGATTATTTTACCTGTTTAAACATGGATCTTATGACGCATTCATCAATCCTTCAGAGTTTACCATTGAATCCTTCCCGTTACACGTGCACGCACAATATTCCAACATTTTGTGATGGGGTTGAGTCTTACTTTTAGTTTCAGTAATATAATTGCCTAACTGCTCATGAAATGCGTAAATAAATTTTTTTCCAATTTCATTTCACATTCGTCACGGATTTCATTTTTGACAAAAATCAATACGCAGTCAATGCAGAGACACATCATCAGATGAGACAAAACGTTTTTGGAGGAAAGTGAAAGGGTTCTCAGCGTACAAAGTACGACAAAGTCTTTTGTTCTTTTCAAGTTTAAAACTAGGCTCGAAGTAAGCTTGACTTCTTAATATTGATTGAAAGACACAGACAGAAAAAAAATTAGTCCACCCACCCAAGCTTTCAAATAAAAAAATCCTAATAAAAGAGATGAAGGATGGAGGTCTAACGGAATTATAATATTCGGCATCATCATCATCGATAGAGCATAAGCCATTAGCTACGACTGGGACTATGATACGATGATGAATGGATTACCGTCACCTTCTAAAAACATTCATTGTTGGGGGGATTGAGATTGGTGGACCCTTACTCTACTCAGGGTCAGGTTATTAACACCTCTTCCAAATCCAAATACTTTTTTTTAGTGAGTGGGGACTTGTCACACATGAGAATTGGTGAGCAGTCAGTGGTGATCAGTAATACGTATAGTTTTATTTGAGTTTTGCATAGTCATGGATAAGCAAAGGCAGCTAAGGCGTCTGTCTGTCTTGTCTTTAGGTAGATGTTATTTCTCTTTATGAAAATGTGAAACGAATTTATGGAAATTGTTTGGAGGATTTGCTGACTTCACTTGACTGCAAGCTTTAGGTTGAGTGACTTGAAAGAGAAATATAAAATGCATGAATGAAAGAGATGACATAATTATATGTTATGCTTAAAGAATGTAATTTTTCTCGAAGATAAATATTTTGCACATTTACTGTACTAGAAGTCATTGGATTGGCAGGAGTAGTATTGGATATTGGATAGTAGATGACTAGGCTAATTTTTTTGATATCATCGACATCGACACTCTCATCGAATTTCGAGACAGTGACAATTAATTCATTTCGTTTTCAACTGCCTAAACTACTTTGTAATGAGTGATGAAAGGATAGATTGGCAGTCTGCATCGGCAAATCAGTAATATATACGTAATATGCATTCCTATATTATTATTTAAGACTGACTTGCATTATGCAACGATAATTAAAAAATTTACAGGAGCTCGCAGTATCATTGCTGCTGTGTCTCCAAAATAGCAACAGTGTTGTTGACTTGTTGGATTTAAAATTGATACGATCATGGGAGCTAATAAGATATGCAAATGTAAACAAATCACAGTTTAATTATGCTGATGACAGAGTGGGCCTTAAACTTAAATAGGATTAATGTAGAGGGCTAAATAAATCTGTTTACTCAAGGGGAATTTCAAATGATTATTATATTACTTTATTACGATAATAAATCAAAGATGAGCTGCCTGCGTTGAATAATAAACTGTATTATTACACTTGAAGGGATTATGATTATGAATGATTATGTTATTAAAGTTGATAATGAGCTTTAATAGAGGGAAAATTAAAACTGAGTGTTTTTTGGTTTCTTCCTTGCAGGCTGTGACTCCGGACAGTATTGAAGGGGACTGGGGCATTACGAGACTGGCTCCAGGGGTGACCCCAATCCAGGGATGTGTGATTGAGATCATTTCCACCTTCATGCTCTGCTTTACCGTTTTCAGTGTAAACGATGAGAATAGAAACGATGTCAAGGGTGAGTGATAATTTGAGATCTGTTGCAATGATATGACATGATCATTATTTGATTTTTCATGGAAATCAATAACAGTCACGCACATTTCCGTTTTTCTCTGTTTATCACAGGATCTGTCCCACTTGCTGTTGGCATTTGCGTTGCTGCTATCGTCATGTGTTCGGTAAGTCATTCAATCTGAATCATCAGTTTACTGTCATAAGTATGTTTAGACATTAACTAGCCCGGAAATTTCCATTACCTACTTATTTTCAGGGACCACTCACCGGAGCCAGTTTGAATCCCGCTCGTTCCTTGGGCCCCAGCATTGTCGCAGGAAACTTTGATGACCACTGGATCTACTGGATTGGACCTATATTGGGAGCTGTGGCAGCAGGTCTCATCTACACTCACGTCTTCAGAGCTCTCCGACCCGATGAAGTCGAAGCCCTCGAAGTAGAGCAGCAATTGAGGGACCGTGAAAGGGAAGCCAAGGACAATGTAGGCAATCCAGCTGTGTAAATAGCTGTTTCGAAAAAAAGAGAGAGAAACTTATATACAGTGATATATACTTATCTTCAAGCGAGGGAAAAAAATATTCATGTTTTTTTGTACATATACAAAGCAAAGAAAAAACACGAGAGAACAAAATATATCTACAGGAAAAAATATTCAACGATACATAATATATTTGATTATTACGTAAATTACCATTATATTATATTATATTATATATATATTTTACAAATAGTATCTATTTAATTACAGAAAGAATATATTAATATGTATATCCGCCTCTCTATTTACAAATTGTGCTTTTTCAAACGAAAGGGATTTCACAAGAGCTGATTAATTTCCACTTCCACTGTTGAATGAATGATGATTTTTTGATTTTGATTAAATGATAAAAAAATTATTGAGATCGCGCGTGTGGTCATACTCATGATTGATTGTTCGCTGTTTTTTTGCGTGAGTGTATTTTCATGACTGTATTTTTTTTTTGTCGTGTGAATCAAAATGACGTTTTTGTTGTTGTTAGTTAATTCTCAATATAAATTATATTAGTTCCGTTCTAAAAAATGCAAAATCGTGAAAACCTACGTTGCAGGTAAAAAATGACAGCTACCAGTTTAATAAGCCAAGACAAGCTTTAAGAACCTACCGATAAATAGAAGCAATTTTTGTGACTGTATTTTGTATTACGTTAAATGTCGTGTGCGAGGGTATGAATGGTATTCGTATTGAATGTGGTAATCTGCGATTGAGTAACTAACTATAATAGGTCAAGTTCATATAAAAATTCTCCACCTAACACTACCTATAAAATACGTCAGCAACTAAAACTCACAATGACTGTTCGTTCGTTCTATTGAGAAAATAAATTGATTTTTTCACGTCCAGATTGTAATATCGAAGTTAAAAATAAATTTATAAATATCTATCTATGTATGTAGATGAGAAATTTATAGTAGAAGTTAAATATAATTAATAATTATTCAATAGCTTTAGAAAGATTTTTCCAGTGTTAAATTGCGCTATAGAAAACAAAATAAAGTAAAAACAAACTAGAATCGTTTCAAGCAGTTATTGATTTTTTATTTTTTGTCGAAGCAGAGGAATAATAATGATGATATTCGTTTATGCATTTTTTTCTTTCACATAGGGATATATATGGCATATTAAAATGATTAAGATTAATGCATTTTAGCAGGCCTTGAGGGCTTGAGCCAAATCATCAATCAGATCTTCGGGGGACTCCAGTCCGATTGCGATGCGGACAAAGTCGTCGGTAATTCCGAGTTTTAGACGGGTTTCCCTTGGAATGGGGAGATGAGTAAAGTGGGCCCTAGAAATATATCGGAATTAATTTGTGTTTAAAATTCAAACTCATATCAGCATAATTTCAAGCCATATCTATTGATTGCGTCACCATCATGATAACTTACGGAAGTTCAACAAGACTTTCACAGCCACCGAAACTTCCTGCATTTTGGAAGAGTTTCAGCTTCCTGACAAACTCAAGAGCGTCTCCTGCCCCTTCTTTGATTCGGAATGACATCAGCCCGGAGTGGCCAGAGGACTGTTGCTTTGCCAAAGCATGACCCTTATGGGAGGGCAAGCCTGGATGGAAAACGGCTTCAATTTTGGGATGCGCGTGAAGATACTCGGCAATCTTGATTGAAGTTTCCATCATTGCCCTCAACCTCACTGGAAGGGTTTTCAATCCTCGTGTCACCATGTAGCAATCAAAGGGTGAGGGAATTGCACCCACAGCTTATAAAACAATGAGTAGATACAGTTTAATTTATTTTCTTATTTGAGAAATATTATTTTTCATGACACTAAATGTGTGAGCTCGAGAAGGTGTCTTTCGGTTGACTTCCAAGCAGGAGATTATGATGACTACCGTCATATTTATTTTTAGGTACATAAAAAAAGCAAAAGTACTTTTTACCATTTTGATAAAACTTGAGACGATCTTTGATGCTGTCACTGTTGGTAATCAATGCCCCCATGACCACGTCAGCATGCCCGTTGGCATACTTGGTCAGAGAGTAATGAACCAGGTCAACTCCCAACGTTAAAGGTCTCTGCAAGTTTTTAAATTAAGCATCAATTGAGTCATTTTTAGAAATGATAATTTAGAATCCTGTCAATCATCGTTCGTTTTTACAAAATTAAGAAGCACATGAATTCATAGTAATTACTTGAAAGTATGAAGTAAGGCAAGTGTTATCCACGAGCACAATTATGTCCTTGTTGTGCTCATGAGCAATGCTTGATATTTTCTTGAGGTCGAAGACACGAAGGGTTGGATTGGCTGGGGTTTCTAAGAAAACCATCTGTCAAAAAATCGGAAATTAGTATTGTTTGTTTTTGCAAATTGTATGACGTATAATATTTGTGCAAAAGTCTGTCTTTGCTTATTGCAAATCACCGTCGTCTCAGGCTTCAGTGCTCTCTTGAATGCTCCCACATCCTCAAAATCAACAAAGTCCACCTTAATTCCTAGGCGGGTGATGGAGTTAGTAATCTGCTTTGCTGTACCTCCGTAAATGTCATTACTGGCGATAAGATGCTCACCAGCTTTCATAAGGGTAAGTGCACCAGAAAATGCGGCCAGGCCAGACGAAAAGCATATTCCTGTCAGCAAATTCAAAGAACAAAAGTTTGCTAAAATATGTTTTCAGTTGGAAAATTATTTTTATGTAACGATTCAGCACAGATCTATCATCTTACATACCATGCTTTCCACCGTCCAGCGCAGCAACCTTCTCCTCCAAAATCTTTCTGCTTAAGTTATCTGTCCTGGAGTACTCGTATCCCTGAATAGAAATCGATAAGAAAAGTTTAAATATTTGTATATTTTATTCCCGGTATTTGTTCAGATTTTATTACAGACCCGATTTTTTGCAGGCACATCTATTTCATAGTTGGCCGACATTGTAATCGGAGGAACAATCGCACTTAAGTTTCTGTTTGCTCCTTCATACCCGGCGTGAACGGCTAAAGTAGAAAACTTCCTGTCCACAGGCAACCAACCCGCTTGCCCGGCTTGGACATCAGTGGAAGATCTGTTGTCGCCCATTTTAGTAAATGTTTTTAACACTGGTTTAATAGAAGAGGGAAAACAATCTCCAGCTGGCGGTTCTCACGAAATGAAAAGACTTTTTCAGAGTATCAGCTCACTTTTATACTTTCCATTTTTAATTTAAAAAACAACAACTATTATCTAGTAAATCCTCCAATATCATTGGTAAACAGATCCAACATATCTAATCTCGTAATGAGCAAGTCAATACTCCGAATTTCATCAGAAAGAAATGCTAAAGATTTTCTGTACTGGATCAAACCAGATTAATAAAAAACATGTAATTGTTATCAGAACGTTTTATTTCATTATGTCATACCATCCACTCTAAAATTACCCACTTGTGGTGACCATAAACACAAATTGTGCATGCAGTAAAGCCAGTGCATGGGCAGCTATTTTATATTCTAATTCAATGTCATCCAAGAAAGTTGATTTTATCTGTTAAGATTATAACATCGTATCCTGACCAATAAATATATTGCAGTGCCAATGCAATCGCATTATGTATATAAATAAATATTGAACTAGTGACACGTATACATAACTAATGAAAGCCAAACGACTTTGATCATCAAAAACAGCAAAAATCCATAAAAGTCTTATTTGATTTGGATCTTGTTTATTGATAATTTTGTTTCCTCCCAAACCGTATGGCATGTTTCGCGAATCCAATCAACATTGAATATTTTAGACACATGAGCCCGAGTTGGAACCGCATCCCATGGGTCATGTTATCGATTTACTACCCAACAAACCCACGATTTTAATCTTTATGTACAAAACGTCTTGTATTACATAACTGGGATTGCGGTTTTTTTAGACGTTTGTTAATAAGTTATTCGAAAATGTAAGACAGATGAAAGAAATAAAATGCCAGCCAGAGTTTGTGAATTTTCTGTTGATTTCATTGTGTGCTTCATTTATTTAGTGGCCAATGTAAGACATCAATTCGGACGACTGGAACTTGAAGAGCAAACAATAAGTTCATGAATACATTTAACATGTTTTAAGAGCTTGTGCCAAATCGGCAATCAAATCTTCAGTAGATTCGAGTCCAACAGCGACACGGATGAAGTTGTCAGTGATTCCGAGCTTTAGTCTGGTCTCCCTTGGTACTCCCAAGTGGGTGAAAAATGATCTAGAAATTGTTAAAATAAATGATTGTTTTTATGCTAAAAATTCATATCATTTGTCTCATTTCTTTTGTCACCCTCATAAAGTGCTTCATTCATTTCATTTCAGAACTCACGGAATTTCAACCAAGCTTTCGCAGCCACCAAAACTTCCAGCATTTTGGAAGAGCTTCAACTTCTTAATGAACTCCAGTGCAGTTCCTTCCCCTTCCTTGATACGGAATGACATCAGCCCAGAATGTCCTGAAGATTGCAGTTTAGCTAAACGATGGGTGGGATGGCTGGGCAATGCTGGGTGGAAAACGGCTTCAACTTTGGGGTGGTCAAGAAGATACTCTGCAACCTTCAAGGAATTCTCCATCACGGCCTTCATCCGAATTGGGAGGGTTTTTAATCCTCTCATACACATGTAACAGTCCGATGGGGAAGGTATTGCTCCCACAACTTTAAGGAGAAAATAAATCATACATGAATAATATCAAATAATTTGCATTAAAATTAGTTAGCTACCTTTACGCAACAAGTCTTAATTTTAAGGTTTGACCTTCTTAACCTCATTTAAGTAAGTGATAACACCAACTTTTTTCCACTTCAACATTTTAAACATTGAAAGGTCTAGGTCAATTTGCTTCCATGCAAAAGCGTTTTAGCCTTTTAGTCAGGCTTGTTTTTTAAATGTTTTAGGTACATATTAAAATGAAAAAAAAAACTTAAGTAAAAATATTTCTTACTGTTTTGATAGAACTTGAGCTTATCTTTAATGCTATCATCGTTGACTATTAACGCGCCCATGATCACATCAGAATGTCCATTTGGGTACTTAGTCAGAGAGTAATGAA